>QGOG01005449.1:0-34161 GCA_003313185.1 Collybia sp. MG36 | reverse complement strand
AAACGTTTGTTCACAGACTGGGGAATCGAGAAGGATTGGCCTGTCGCATCGCTCACCTACACATGGAAGTAAATCGAAAAGGCAGCGAATGATGAGAAGGGTGGAAACGAGTCGACCTCGGAGGACACTATTATATTGCCCAGAATGAAGAGTCCCCTCTCTCGATAGCAAACCCGGCCCCGCCAGCGGCACCTGGAGCGCTCCGTGTGCGGAATATTACTCAGGTTATGTACCTCTAGCGATTGCCTCGCAGAGTGACAAGACACAGGAGGGCAGTACCTTCGCGCGCGGCAGATAAGAAATTGACTCACCACTGCAACGAATTGAGAATTTGCGGGGTATTTCAACCGAAAGTTGAGGGATCCCGATGAACCTGGGAATGGCTGATCCGTAATGCGGCGGACTTCGACATTATTTGCAAGGGGAAAGGGCCCAAATGGAGGGTATGGGGGTGTTCCTGACCCAGTAATTTGAATTGAAAGATCAATACACTGCTGTGGCACAGTCTGGAAATTCCATGTAAGGGCTGCACTGGCGAGAGGCAACAAGAGGAGGAGGAAAGAGACAGAAGCCATAGTGGTCGGGAGGAGCGGGGTGCAATGTCCTTGGTCAAGCGCAGAGTCCGTCGGTTTGGTTGGTGGTGGAAAAGGGGGTTGGCGTTTGATTGCTTACTTTCCTTGACCGCGCAATTTTGCCTTCTAGGAGTGCATATCCCCACATACTTAGCGCGGACCACCAAACCAGTCCAAAGGTATTGCATCATCATCTCCTTGCTATTTGAATTCTTTTCGCGTGTCATTCTGCCGGGTCAACGTTCAACGGGGTCATACATAAACAGCAAGGTATAAATAACAGTCGCCGTAACCACAGCATGAGAATATCCTGGTGGTGCTATTCAATCTGATGGTATTGCTGGCGTCTCGCGCTGTGATCTGCTTGATACGGGCGCGGCTTGAAGGTATTTCTGAGGTCGTTCTCAGGAGAAGGGCTGTTATTGACAGTTGTTTGGAGCAATGCACCGAAGGCGCTCAGAACCAATATCAATGTGTGACTAGTCATTCTCGCTCTCAACTGCTCGGGAACTCTTAGAGGGGACAGTCACGGGCCCAGCCATACGGTCGGAGGGTTCATTCAACAACGTGGTTCGGTTCCAGGGTGGTGCACAGCGGCGTTACAGTAACTAGGTAGCAGCAGTCCAACGTTATTGTACAGAGGAAGAAGTAGGGGGTAGCATGGAGGGTACATTTACATTATACAGTGCTGGCCGTTTGGATACGATGGCTCCATTACTGTTACTCACTCCGTGACGTCGTACGCAATGCGGGCGCCGACCCATGGGTAAGGGTAGTTGCGCTGGTACCAATTGCGGAACGACCGTCTCTCCGCAATGCGTGGGATGGTAGCATACGATCCTCCTAACTACAGGTCACAAATAGAAGTAGCTTAGTAGAGTAAGGTGTAGGAGTGGGATAACTCACAACGACCTGATGGGCCTCGTCGAAAAAGTCCATGGAGTATCTAGACGTGTGGTCAGCGCCAATGCCCATGCCGAAATCCCAGGTGGAGGCGCACCCGGGATATAGCTTCGATGGCTCAAACCCGCTGTGTTTATCAAAAATAGTCGACGTCCACTCCCACACGCCTCCGTTGCTTCCGCGCCTATCGCTCCGCTCGCCCCCAGTCGTCGCACTATTTGGATGTGTTAGTCTAGATTGGGGTGAGTGGGATAGGCTTACGGGACTGGATGCCAGTTCCGGAATCCGAGATTAGCCCCGCCCTCGTAGCCTGATTCGAATTTATCAAAGAAGAGTCTGAGTTCGGGCTCGGTGGGGAGCCGCCCGCCGTTCACCGTTGCGTACACCGATAGGTTGTTGTATGACGTTAGCACCGGCCAGTGCTGCGCAATCTTGAGAGGGATCGGCCCATACAATGTGCGCACCTGCACTTCTCCGTCCTTTTCGACCCAGCTCGCGGGCAGTTGGACTTTACCCAAGCCATCCCCACTGTAAAACTCGTAGAACTGGCCATTGGTCACGGGCCGCCACTCGATCTGGAACTTTCCCACCTCGACCTCGCGGCGCGGATGTTCGTTGTCCCACCCGAACTCGTGCGCGGCAACGTCAACCGATTTTTTAGCATCAACGTCGTCTGTTTCATAGTCGTCATGTCCCAGGGCGACTGTCGCCGGCCCAAGCGTGACGGCCTTGGTCTTGGGGGCGGGGATGGAATCCCAGTGGGAGGCGAGGGATGTCCACGGTGGGGTGGTGAACCCGGGGGGTGGAAGTGTCCCTGTGCCCGCCCGTTGCAAGAGCATGTATAGGAGTGTCTCCGCATGTAAGGCCTCATGTTCATAGGTCATGAACAACACGCGCGCCATCTTCCTGTTCATGACTTTTCTACCGGATGTAGTGTCGCTGTAGATTTTGAGCAGTCGTGTGCGGACGCGGGATTGGAATTGGAGGATCGTCGTCAGGCTCGGCCATTCTTCGTCCTTCTGCGGGACAGGGGAGTGTGCCTGTGCAAACTAAGTGTTAGGGCAGCTTACAGTTAGTTTGGGAGGTACTATTGCATACATGACATTGGGTGGGATCGTCCACAAGTGGGTCAATGCCACGCTGTCAATTGAGAATTGGTTGGTCTTGAGAGGAATATCACAGGAAGTGAAAGCACACACCTCGAAAATGTACTATGGTGGGATCGAATAGGTAAATGTATATGGCACCATAAACACATTCACAATCACCTTGAATTCATCAGGCTCAGTGTTTGGTTCTCCCAGTAATTTTGAGAGATGAATATCCAAGAATGTAGGGATATGGCCCAGATAAAAGAGGCAGATATGTCTCAAATCAATGGGTTTCTGGAAGAGCATGGAAGGAGGGATCATATTCCTGGCAATGGAATCCCAGGTCGCCCACAGGTTCTCCCAATCTTGAATGGATGGGACGCTGTACGGAGATTTCTCCACTTGCGGCGATGGAAGCAGGGGGAAGAGGAACGGGGGCCTTTCTAACAGCCATAGTGAATATTTGGAGTCGCTGTCAGTCCAGCGCTCTATGGGCCTTAGGTTGCTGTTGGCAAATAGGGTGTATGCATCCTTCTCAGAAAACTAGGGATGGTGTTATCAATTAGATATTTAATGGAGCGACTTTGTGACACACCTTGAAAGATTCTTCAATCTTCATCATTTCATCTTCGGAGAATGTGATCTCCTTTTGAGAGGCAGGGTCTGTGATGGTTTGTGCACATTTTGACTTGTAGTACGCCTCGTGCCGACCTGAATTAACGCAGTGTCAGCACCACAACAATTAGTGCAGCATTGAGCCCTACGTTCAGCCTGTGCGCCAACACGTTAGATATAAAAGCGACAGATAAACGTAACACGCATACCACATTATAACTGTTCACATATTCCCACTTATCCTCGTCGAACATACGTTCGTCTCCAAGGGTTCTGCCCGCGGCCCGCAGTCCATTCATAATGAATCGCTTCGTGTAGCCCTTGCGGTCATTGTACGCTTCTTCAATGAGGGTCTTATCGTTGTCGTGGTCCATTCCCAACAATAACGTATCCCCAGATCCCGGCCGCAGGGGAAGCGATTTCAAGAACTGAGATGCACCCTCCCGGTCAAAGTTGCCGAGAGAGGACCCGAGGAAGAGAATATGGAGAGGTGGTGGGATGTTGTCTGGGGTGGAGGGAGGAGATTCAGACACCCCAGCATCGGAGGAATCGCTTTCTGACGATCCAGATGAGACAGGGGATGCGCTCCGTATCTCATATCCGTGCACCTCATCCGGTGATTTGCTGCTCCCAAAGAGACCCCCTGCCTCGACGAACTTGAGCCCGCTGTCGTATGTGCCACATATGCCCTTGGTTTCGACCTTCCCATGGAGTGTTTTGCCGATGTTTGATGTGGAAATCTCCGCCAAGGTTCGCTCGAGCTCGCGTTCTTCTAAGTCAAGGGCGTAGTACGTGATTGGCGCCGGGGTTATTGCATCCGGAACAAGACGAGATAAGCCTAGAAGGATATGTGAAGTTTTGCGCAACGCCCTGTGTCATGCGAGGCGTCAGTAATACTCGTGCTGGGTTCATGATACCAAAGAAGGAAATGAATTGATGGAACCTTGGGCAGTCTATTTCGGTTTGGGTGGATTGAAGGGCAGGGGAGGTCGTGTATGCTTTTAGAATGATACGCACCCAGCTCCAAGCTCCAAAACGACCTCATCGGTCTGTACTTCGCGGTCTCCCCGATGCATGGCTCTGACGATTTCGTCAACATTATTTTTGAGAATCTCCTCTTCAGCGCCAAAAAGGTAGTATTCCGAGGCCTCAGTGGTAATGTCGTCGTACAGGCGTAGGCCGCGTTCGTCATAGAGGAGCATGGTTGGTATCTGTTTCTCGCCCGTCGGGCGCATCAAGCCCTCGACAATCTGCCTGGGCATATCCTGGAGAATATGACCGCCATCATTCCCGTGGACGTCAATTATTTCAGCAGGCATCGTAGGGCGTATGTAGCGAGTGTCCTACGTGGACGTTGAATGTATCAGGAGCACAAATGCATCTCTCTTGCAGGAGGGCCTTTATGGCGATCCGGATCCAGGTCACGGATGACATCACATGGTACCGGTATATCCCAATTAGCGTCTCGTCCCAGAAAGATTAGGGGATGGTCATGAGCCAGCCAAACGCGGAAATAAAATGCCAACCGATGAGGGTGATATGACAGAATCAGAAAATGAGATGGTTGCACCGCACACCATGTCGGCCCGAAAACATCTCGAATCCCACCCCAAAAAGCATCACCATCGACGCAATCAAAGCCTTCCAAGTTCCACCCCACAAGCTGCCGAATGCGAAGCCCTAGTTTGATCGAATAAACCCTGTTCCATGTAGGAGTTGGATGGTAAATAAAGCAGCTGCTGGTGGATCCTAGCGAGTCTGAGTTAATTTACCTGTTTTGTGTATCAGCCATGGGAATGGTTCAGCTGTGAGCGAGCTGGGGGTTGCTGTCACCTACGCGACGATTCCAACGTTACATCACAATCTGGCTGACGTGTGTCGCTCCCACGTTCCTGGCATGGGATTATTGCAAGGACACAGTGAATTCACCCTGAAAGAAACTTTTGTATTGCACTAATGCACTTCATCAAAACTTCACATTTAATTCACACCAATGCGAGATATCGCCAAGAACCTGCAATGACCGGGCAGTGACATTCACAAAGATCGACTGGATTTCAAAAAGGCTCTAGCGAATTAGACGCAAACACTCCAAACGAATTTTGTTGGTTCCAAATATATACACCGGATACACTTGACGTTTGAACCGCGGCTACACTAGCAGATTGGCTGGCAGCTAACAGAAAATGGCACCGCTTCACCAAGCACTCAAAATTTGGCCCAGTGGAGGAGAGTTGGGTAGCCCAGTGTACCAAGGCAATATCGATCCAGAGTGGAGTGTTGGCGCGTATGTCGAGCGTATCGTGCACAGATGTGTTTCTGACAACCTTCGGTGTTCAGTGTCCCAAATGGCGGTCGGTTGACTTTAACACTGGTTCTATGATAACTCAACCATCCTATCAATAGGTTATCTGTTGGCATTGGTCGTTGATGCTTGCGTGCGCCACCAACAGTCTACCGCACATCCAGATCCAATTCACGTCACCGCACATTATCTAAGAACGTCCTCAATTTCCCCCTTTCAAGTTCACATCCGTGTTATCAAACGTGGCAAGGGATTTACAAATCTATCTGCCGAACTTCAGCAAGAGGTAACCGCGAATCCCTTCCGCATCAATGTTGTGTTGAAACGCAAAAGGGTGGTACAAATATCATGGCTCACCTCATTTTTGGTGTGAATGACTCATCGCCGACGGATAAGGTCCGATTGTCTATCGACCCTCCCTCCCGCTATGCAAGGCGCCATCCGCTCAAAACACACCCAGCTCAAACAGCCGCTACAAGTCTTCGACACACTTGGGTTTTCCATCCCTATGTAAAATGGGCAGAGGAGGCAGAAATATTGGACAGTAATAAGGTGGACAGCCCAACCAGAACTGACAGCAACACCATTGGTGGTGGCGGCCTGGAATGGGGAGCTTGGTTCCGATTCTCTGACAAGGGGGACAAAATCACAAGCGCTTCCCTTGCGTTTTTGGTAGACATATTCCAGAACCTACCTACGCTTCTCCCAAAGAGCGAACGGATTGGTTTGACCACCAGGTAAAGAACGTTTGGTCTCAATCCTGGCCCCATTCTTCACTCGGACATAGCTGGTATCCAACCATGACACTGGCCATGGAATTCAAGTGCAAGATTCCACCACCGTCCGCAGACCATTCCGAGCATACAGTGGGGCTCTACTCAACTTGTCGCTTCCTGACAGAGCCACAGGGAAGGCACGATGCGTACGTAGAGGTCTGGACTGCACCAACTAATATTGGGGAGGGCGAGGTGAGCCCCGGTTGGAGGGACAAGCAGGTTTGCCTGGCGGTAGCGACGCAGATGGCGTTGACCATCCCGATTGAGGTCAACCGACGGAAGGGAAAGGGCGGAAAGTTGTGATACATGATAATTACATATGTGTATAGGTCAACGCGCCGAGAGAATTATTGGAATACCTCTACTAAGTCAGGTTCAAAATTTCTGCCATGGAAATTATTTCGAGTTCTCTAACAAAGCGTTGAGAGAGATGTATTCTTCGCGGACCAGCTTCGTGAGTGTCGAGAGACAAGCGAGTTTTTCAAATAGCCTTTGAGGCAGGAAGGCATCCTTGCAGAGGAGGGAGATCAGGACGACGCTCTACTTTTCTCCAACGGATATTACCTTGCAACAGTAAACCGCAAGGTCCCGTCGGGTGCTTGAGCTTTCCTCTTGTAGCTGATTGATGTCGCCAAAATCTATATCCTCCTTGTTCTCACCCAAATACCGCTTCGACACGGCGCCGAGTTTGTACATGCCTGTAGCCTTTTCAGAGGCTTTGTGGTGATTCCATATGTGGTGGAACATGTCAATCTGCACTCTGCCGCCCAGGACTGCCGCTTCGCGCCAATAGCGCTGGCGAGACTGGTATTTTATTTTGGTAATCACATCTATGATTCTGAATTAAAATTGGTACTATTGAGCTGGTTGACTGAAAAAATACCTTTGTATCTCCCGAGCCTCATGCGGTCATTGCCTCCAAGCCGGCTTGCTCGATCCAGAATATATGGTAGATCAAACCGAGCGGAGTTATATCCGATGAGGATATCTGGGTCAACTTCGTGGACGAAGCGCTCCCAGTTCTTGATGAGTTCCAATTCTGTGCCATACGAAAGGATTTGAGTCCCGACAATCGGATCGCAAGTATCTAATGTGAAGATAGTTCGAATGAATGGGGTTTTCTCCCCTGATGCAGACAAGTGAATAAACCAGTAGTCTAGGCTAGGCTAGGTTCACTCACCATTGCGGGTTACCATATTTGCAATCTGGAAAATGGGGTCGTTGCAAGAATCTGGAAAGTCTTTGACAGGTACGTGGCATTCCATGTCAAAGCTAAGAATTCGGAAGGGTGCCATGTTGGCCCAGATTCCCTCAGCACCCCGAGGGATGAGGTCAGCATAGCTGTCCAAGAGTTTTCGTCATCCGGATGACAGCGGGGAGCGCAAAGTACACACTTGATATAGAATTCAACGTGACACGTTGATATTTTATCAGCAGTGTTGACAAGCTCGTACGTCTGCGGGGGTGCTTGAACCCATGTCATTGCGGAGATCTGGGATATAAGCTTGTAAATTGGACCCATGTGCGATTCTTTTTAGATTACCTTGCAGTCGGACATGAAGCGCAGGATAATATCAAGAGAATCGCCAACGCAACGGCTCGGTTCTATGAAAAGGCCCCGGTACGTACAGCCCCCACGGTTGAATAAAAGTAATGGCACGCAAATATTAAAGAGGGAGATACGGACATATGATTTCACTCATCTCTGGTTTTTTGGACAGCAGGATCGCTCTTGCAAAATATCTGTAAAAGCAAGACAGGTGGACCGTTTTCTTTGATACTTTTTGATGCCAATTCAATATGGTCGACGGGATGATCAATGAGCTTGTCCTAGACACCACTCAAGTCCTCAGATTCAGGCTATTTGAAAACCACCCACATTTAGATAGGAGGCCAGCGGACCGAGGTCATTAGTTGAAAGTCCAGGTGGTGAAGGATAGTAAAAGTAGGCAAGAAATCCTGTTACACGGGCCAAAGCAGTGTAGCCATCCTGCAAGAATTTGTTGTGAGCTCTCCAACCATCCGCGTTGAAGATTCTGCAGACCTGGGTGACACCAAAAAGGTGGAGCTCCTGGTCCCCCCATTTACGGGTGTCTATCTGTTGGAAGTCTAATAATTGTTCAATTCGTGCACGAGGCCCACTAGTGAACACATCACACCGATGGATGCGTTCGAGTCGCTCAAACCTGTAGACAGCAAGGGGCGGGTCCACTTGTCGAGTGCTATATACGAAATATTACCTTCAGAAACCACGAATACCATAAAAGCGCTCACATTCTTTCCCCATATCTCGTAGCACGTCAGCGAAAGATGCTGCAGGTACCAGCCGACGTCTCTTGACATCCGACGTCACTGTGGCTGTCGCGCTAGGGTCGACCCCAGCACTTGAGAAATGTAATGAGATGGTGATAATGGTCCACGCACTCGTCGCCTTTCCTTTTTGTGGTTGAGACTTGGGCCATTTGGATGCGGGCGTGGGTTTGTGGCTTGGAATGAGTTTTAATGAGTCTTCGATAACTCGAGAGACAGCGACGTGCGAGTTTCGATACGGAATCTTTAAGACATTGAGGATTTATTCAGGCTCCCATATAGGACGCGGAAAGTTTGGCCCCTGGTTCAAGTTGAGGATTGTTCTAGGCTTTTCTGTGAACATCCGAGGGGCAAATGCGAATCCCGCAACGTCATGTAGAACGGAGGAGGCCAATTTTGAGTTTGATCAAGCATGTGAAAGAAATTTCAAGATCGGTGGCCGTGCAGACCCGATATTTGCAACCCCAAGCTCGAGTGGCGCACCGTCCTCAATGTCAACGAACACGAGCCCAAGTGTACAATATCATTGCGCATGTCTCTCAAATTCACCAGCACCACCGCCACCCCATCTTGCGTCGTCATCACATAGCTTTCACCCCCTACACACCCTGTTTTTCTGCGAGGAGTGTGATGCCGTCAGATGCAACCGTTGTGTAGCGGTCGAAGTTAGCACATATTATTGCCCAAACTGCCTATTCGAAGTTCCGAGCGCCAGCGTACGCGCAGAAAAGAACAGGTAGATGAGATTGGTGTTGAGCGGTGGTGTATTGATCGACTTGATAGATGTGCCCGAAATTGTTTCATGTGCCCGAATTGCCGCAATACCCTATCCGTTGTGCCCTCAGACCCACCAGAATCGAACGATGGCCATCTATCAGCCACAATCAGCGCAGTCGGTGAACCTCCATTTTTCCTGTACTGTAACCATTGTAGATGGGACTCGACGGAAGTTGATATTACATTCGAAAAGCCCACCGGTCTCGCCGGTACGTTCTACCAATATTATCCTACACCACGTTGATGATCGCCCTAGCTCAGCTACAACGGTTCGAAGATTCCGCGCCTGATTCGCTAGAGTTCGACCGTCTGAAGGAGCATTTTGAGCCATTCATCCGTGCATCCCCACTTTCCTCTTCTGCATCTTCAGCACCGGTGGCTGCTGTACACCCCAGCAGCGCCGCCCACTTACATCACCTTCACACCACTTCCCTCACAGCCGCTGCATCCGCCGCCTTGTCGCGTGATATTCCCGGGGTCAGCAAGTACAACCCCTACAGCAGAAACATGACTCGGGCTGGAAGGGATAGGTCTGTGAATAAGGATGAGATGCCGGAATACAAGAGTCGGCTGAATATTACGAGTGCGAGTGTGGTTGGAACGGGTGGAGGGGAAGCCGACGTCGAATTTATGAGGCATTTGGAGACGATTGAGGAAGTCGCGAGTCTGGAACAACGGTGGATGAATAGCTGGACATCCCCATTACAGACTGAGTGCGTGTCTGTCTCTCCTAATCCAGCGATTGATCCATATTGATCGGACTGGAAGCGAGCTGAAACCTCTCCGGATTCCCTTACACTCCAAGCAGTCCAAACGTTGCCCAGCTTGCACACATATCCTGATCAAGCCCGAGCAAAAGGCACAATCCGTACGATACAAAATCAAGCTTGTGGCCGCAAACTACCTCCCTGCCATCACGGTGACACTCCCCCACCGCCATACCGCTGCATCCTCTGACGCACGACGTTCCCTCAATAAATCATCTGCTCCTGTGCATGGGGACGAGGACACCGCCAACGTTGGGATGCACGCCGGGAAGACGTACCCGTTCCATCTGGCGCTTACGAACCCCCTGTACGACCCAATACAAGTGCGGCTCTCGGTGCAACGAATGCACGTCTCCACCGGCGAAGGGGCTGTGCCAGAGAAGGCGCGTCGCCCGCCGTTTGCAGTATCGCTACCGACATCTTCGTTCACTGTGGCTGCGTTTGCGGAGGCATGGGAATATGATGATGATGACGAGGAGATGTTTGGAGCGGACGACGGGGATGCTGACGGGCGAGGCGGCAGGGAACGAGACGCAAAAGGGCGGGTGAAGACAGTTGGCGTCCTCGAGCGGAGGGCTAATGTGACGGTTGTAGGTGGTGAGGTCGTCATCGGGAAGGAAGCAAAAGGGAATGTGAAAGCGAGTCTATATTTCTTTGGTGCTTCTCCATTGCTGATCCCATGTAGTTCAATATGCTAGTGTCATACACATACCGCTCGGACGACCCCGCACCGTCCGAGAGCAACGATGGCGAGAGTCCGTCAAAAGCCGCACAGAAGGCCGAGGTCAAGACCTTTGCGTTCTACACGGTCGTCGATCTTGGTGTCATCATCCAGCGCGAAGAGCCGAGAGCTGCCGACTCGGATACCTGATATCACGACAAACTATTATTGTAAAGCGTTGCCCGTCCAAGCCCGCGCAACATATATAATACACCACTGAAATTTCAGACAACCGCGCAACGCCTCAGAGTTGCCTGTTTGCCGTATACTCATCAGCTCGAAAACGACAGATTAAGCGTAACAACAACCATGGCGATGGTAGTCGCTGAGGGTAACCGTGCGGACTTTAATGCAGTTGTGGGTTAACCTCAAACCCCAAACAGGGTATTGCAAGATACGCCACTGATACCAGAAGTTCAAACCAACATCTAGTCCAGCCTCACATACTAAAACAGGAACAACCACCTAGCCCAAACCGGGTGGGTTATGGGCCACTGGTCCCATCCTTGATATACACTGGCAGGATTCTAGATAAAAATGCGGCCGTTCAATTTGACCCACCAGGCAGAACGTCAGGATCATTTGCAGCAGGGCGCCGGCCATTGGACGCGCTGACATGCGCAATGGATGCTAGTCTCTCGGTTTAGTGCGTAGAATAGGGAACATCGATATTGCTACACAGCAATGACAGTTGCCATTGATGAAATGCTGTTTACTGACCCAATTACATCGCAGCACTTCTGATGCCAGTCAAGTTGCATCTTTCAACAGTTCTAGCTGATGGATGTTGAAACCGTTGCTCACAAGTGTACCAACCCCGCACGGGGAGACCGCGTGATTTCCGGGTACACTGCCGCGATTTTACTTTGAGTTGAACAAGGCTTCTGGTGGACACTCAGGCGTGCCAACAATTTTCGCGACTCCGTATATCTCTTGACATTACTAGACCGACGCAGAAACTCTACCAGAAATCCCGAATCTAGTGTGCAATACGAGTATAGCCTCACGCTTCCTCCACAAAATCAACGCAGACTAAGCTCATGGGAATTCGTGCCAACATTAGGATTCGGAATGTGGGGTATCACCGATGCACTTTGGGTGTGAGCGAGAAGGGCGGAAATGATACCAGTGCCAGTTCAGCAAACCCGAGTACCATGGACATGAACACTCTAGTTAGTGATTCGCGCATCGCACAGGATATCGCCCCACATTGTTGTTATCTGCAGCATTACCATAAAATAGTTACTTGAGGCTCGATTTTGTGTATACCCAAGGCCGGGTTTAGTACTTAGTACTCATCAATGATGTGAGCCACTAAGCGGCAATTCCAAGGTTCCCACCCCCACCGCCCTGACAGGGCAACCGTCAAGTTGAATCCAAACTTCAAACCATTGATGCAACAACAACGACAACAGGTTTTTGTCGTCCTTCACTGACCGTCTTTGAGAGACAATTATCATCCACTCCTTGCCCGGCGCGAGCTTCCCTTTTGAACGTCCTCATTAACTTGTCGACGTCAGCTGGTCTTCTGCTATTACCCAACCATCATGGCGTCGAACGCTTCTGTCACGACGTTTCAGACACAAGACACCTATGTTTCAAGACAAGAGGCGGGGCCTTTACCCTCAAAACGTGGGGAGATTGGGTATGTGGAGGGTGTACACGGTGGTGGAAGTGATGAAGGTAGTGGGTCAAGCGATGAAACGCTTCCGGCTCGACATCCTGCCGATAGGAACCAGCCAAACGATGAACAAACTTCCGACCGCAGCCATCCTTCATCCACCAATGAGTCAAGCTCAAGGCCCAATTCGATCTCACCGAACGTTTCTCGGGATTCCCTTCCACCCACACCTCAACCCACGAAAAAAAACCACATGGTGTGCCATTTTTTAGCCCCCCTGCGGCTCTGGGGTTTTCATCTCGCCACGCTCGTTCTCTCTATACTCCAAATAAGTCTCCTCGGGGGAACCATTGCCGGGTGGGTGCTAGCATCGCGGTTGTTAGCTGCCAACTCGTCCCAGGGCTCCCAAGGCTCCTCCGCCGTTTTCGTACACGTCGTATTCGGCATTGCAATCCTTGCCCAACTTCTTTTTTTAGAACGGACCATCTTCCGCCTCCGTGTACAGAGATACAGCTCATTGCACCCAGGGGAAATATTACCCACTTCGCGGCATCGCGGCGGAGCGGACCCCAGCATCGCATATGCACCCTGGCATAGACCCGCTATTCCAACATATGCCGCCGCCCTTGCGGAAAGCGGAGTAGGAACGGGTGATGTGGAGGATCATTTGATCGCTGCTCCACCCCCTCCTGCATATGGAAACACTCGCGGCAGCACCTTGGTCCTGGCGGGATACCTGCGAGAGAGTTTGAGGGCCCAACGACCTATTTCTATACAGAGTCAGATGTCTCAACCAACCGGTAGACCCTTGAGCTATGTGAGCAGTGATGATCAGTGGGAGGAAATACAAGATGCGGAACGGGCTAGACGCCTTGAAGAAACCTTATCACAGCTTGAAAGGCCATATTCTCGTCGATAGCCTCATTATGAAAGGTACGCACTATCCATGTGATGCCCAAGACTTTAATTCACTTATCCCAAGCCTTCCGCAGGACTCCCTGATTCCCACCTCCCTGTGTCCCTTTGTACTGTACACCATGACACTTTATCCACCAGTAATGTTTTTATTTCGGCTTATTCTGTCATGTACTGCACTGCAAACCGGATTTTTGATCTTGCCATGGTCAATGCCTGCCCACTTTCACTGAACATCTCTCAACAGTGACAATTATAGAATGCGAAGCCAGACATTTGAATTGTTCCTGATTACGGTTATCCCGACCTGACTCGAATCCAGCTGACCAAGCCAAGCCATATTGACCGCACAAGTATCCGATTCGCCGAAGACAACGACATTTCTTCAGAACCCACTATGAAACAGTCCTAGCCCCTGATCTCAACATGACTCACATCTCAAGTGTCTCCAGAAGCGGAAGTAGCTGCGCCTACATATTACAAGGTTTTTTTTTGAAGATGTTCTATCCCGCATTGCTAGCTCGCCCCCTGAACCAAAATGATCACCCATTGCGAAAATCACTCGTTACCTCAATATACGCCTTCCCTCCCCGCTCCGTCGTATTCTAGCAGCCCATCTTGCGGCGAGCAGCTAATCGAGCAAAACCCTCGAAGATACGCCTCCCAGCCAAATTTCACTGGGACATATGTGAAAAAATTCGGTAGCACTGTCTTAGTGCTGAACGATCAAGAGGACGGGGCTGAGCAGCCATCCTACGGTCGTAATGGTACCATCAGCGGTGTCCTCTGCTTCGAAGATTCGGACGGTATTTCCGAGGTTGTCGTGAAGGTGCGTTCCACCCCCGGCTGCCGCAGCCAATGCTCAAGGTAACTAGGTGAACGGCAAGCTCAATGCAACCATTTCTGAGGGTGGATCGAACTCTACCCCAGTCTTGCATCACAAATTTACTGTCTGGGCAGCAACCGAGCAAAGACTGCCGTGCCCTAGTCAACTCTCTTTCTCTTGCTCACTACCTCCCTCCTACGACCACGCTGGTTCGTCGCGACCACTTCCCCCATCCTTCCACGCAGCATTTTCTGGCGTTCCCGCATTATTTGCGACCTGTACATATCGTTTGGAGGTGTGCATTACCAGGCCAAGACATCGAGCAATCGATTTCTTGAAAACAACGAAGAGGTAGGAACGTGTCTTGGGCCTTGCATAAATTTCTCAGCCGTTCATCTCAGGTTCGTCGTCCCGTTCAAATACCACCCAAGGACACGGTCACACCGGCCGATCATCCCCACGGATGGCTTTTTCTCATCCGTCAAAGCTCTGCCCGAGGAATGGTACCAGTCATCTTCGACAGTAAAATCGCGGTCAGCATCCGAACTCGGTATAGAAGCTCATGTGAGTCATCTATGAAATGAATATTACCAACTTTCTTATCCTCCCTCCAGCTGCTTGTGCCCTCAGCGCGAATATATGGGTTATCAGACATCATACCTTTCCACTTGCAATTATCAGGTTCAGCCCCTGTTCTCCGCGAGCTGTTACAGCCCCTGGTGCCTGCCTTGAACCGTGTTACCTCGGCCGATTCACGATTGTCGCGTACATCCAGCCGTGCCTCAAACCCGTCAATACCAAGACTCCCTATTCGAGTGTACCTCTTGCGCCAGATCTCAGTCGAGGTACGAGGGGCAAAGTCTTGGCGGAACCTTGAAATTGGGGAGGGTTCATTGGTCGCTGTTCCTCCAGACTCGGAATCTGACGACGGGACCCTGAACTGGGAGGGCGAACTGCGGTGCAATGCTGATGTTTCGGCTGGTGGGTTCACTTCAAACACTGTCTCTGTAAAGGTGTGTGCTTCCACCACACCATTCCCGTATTTGGTTCCAACCTTCGCGGACGTAGGATTTCATCATGCTCGCCATAACCCCATCA
Organism: Collybia sp. MG36; assembly: GCA_003313185.1. Classification (NCBI taxonomy): domain Eukaryota; kingdom Fungi; phylum Basidiomycota; class Agaricomycetes; order Agaricales; family Clitocybaceae; genus Collybia; species Collybia sp. MG36. Next base: position 18,864 of record QGOG01005449.1, on the reverse strand, counting down.
AGCCCAAGCAAATCTCCGTTGCTTCCTCTGCAAAATAGCCTCCCCATTAGGCTTGTCACTGATTCATGGGCCGATGTTCCCGGATTTGAATGGCAGTAATGTATCAGATATCTAGCCATGTTCTCGCTACCGTTCTTTGTCCATCGCATCTTAATCGCATCTTTATTGTTAGCATTCCAGGCATTATGATTACAATTACGACTACAATTTCCATTGCTGTGTTGCATGGTATATACTATAGATTGCATTATTGGATCATGCTTCCGCTATTTATTCTGGAGTTCACGTCCGTGATATGGAGCATGTTATAAAAAAATCCGAACCGCAGATGTGAGGGTAGTAGCGATATTAGACTTGCCGGACATCGACAGTGGACGATGAGTGGTGGTATGACGGGGGATTCGATGGTGTGGGACTCGACTGGAGTATGGGGGTTGACGGCCGAGACCGCGGTTTGGTGAGGTTGTGGCGGCTTCTTCGGTACCTGTATAAAAGAAACCCAGCTAGCAGCACTAGAATGACGCCAATAACGATAACTGCAACAATATAATGGCTTGAGTGATGTGATGAGCTTGTCGTCACCGGAGCCAGTGTTTGGGTTCCGGTGGTATCCACCCCACCAAGACGCGTTTCGACAAACTCGCGATGGGCTAAGAAAACTGATTAATGGGGACGCAGGCCGAGGTTCGTGTTTGCCACACCTTTCGCTGGATCCGTGACTGATAAACACTGAATGTATGGATCCTCTCTGACGGTCGAGCCAAGAATGAAGTCCCCGTATTCCATGAGAAGGTATGTGTTCCGGACTGAATTGAATGATATGAGTTTGTGCTGGAGTGGGGCAACCGTGTGGCGTACTGAAGGTCATTCCAAGAATGATATCATAATGAGGGTCGGCGCCTACCTCGAACGAAACGGGTTGGAACTAACAAAACAATCAATGGAGCGTGGCGGGTCATGGGACGAAACCTACAGTTCCCAAGCATAAGTTTTCACCCTTTGAGTTGCTCAGTGGTCCCTGGCCCAAAAAAAGCGGGCTCCTGGGTGCGGTAAGAATCCAAGTGCGTCTCTAGAAGCAATACTCACATAGTGGTATCCAAGGGATGAATAGGAAATTTCTTCCCGCCTAGGGTGAAAGTGATGTTGACTTCTTTGTCACAAGGGAGGACCCAGATTTTCCCCAATGTCGGAATATCCATGATCTCTGCCCCAGCGATGCGACTATACATAGCACTCGCGACGGTACTATAGGATGATTAGCGAGTAAAATTTGTGGGCAAGTAATGCTTACGCAGGAACTTGTGGAAAGGTGAACCCGGTATCGATTATGGCTGTGGCCTGTTTCTTATCTGTAGTCTCCTCAACCACCGTGTTTATGAGTATCACCTTCCCGTCAGGCCCATAGATGCCATGAGCGTCCAGAAGGATCTGGAAATGCTGATTGCCCCGCTGGTCCAGTGGGACGTCCGTGACCGGGAGTCGAGGCTCGTGCATTATGTCCTCGTATCCCTTCACCAATTCCCCCACGGTCATTTGTCCGGCGAATATGCTAGTCGGATCTGAATATGTCAAGCCGACCGTCAATTGTCCGAAAAGGGAATGGCACACCGGTGCTTCCATAACGGCTCAGTAGGAATGTTACATATGTCGGAAGAGATTGGTTCTGGAGAAAGATCCGGTCCATTACTCCGGCGGCGGAATCAGATTTTAGCTCTTGGTAATTCTTCGAAGCAACATTGGGCCCAAGACCTAAGTGAGGTTATTACGCTCCGAATAGTAAACGATCGCGAGCAAGCCACTGCACCAATAATCCCACGTCCCGCCTTGCTTTGATTGTTAGGGGCAACCTCCACTGATAATGTATTGGGAAAAATATGTGAGGGTTTTCCAGGCGAACTCACGGAACGCCTGATTTGGGGTATTGAATCCAGCAAATTGCAGCGGAGCAGTCTTGATATTGCCTAGGAGAGCATCAAGGGCAGAGCGTGATGCTATGAAACACGACTAAGGATGTTTTACGCACCATTGACGACATCCAAAACATAGTTGACTGCGCCCGTGTGTCCTGTGGAGTTGGCCTTCGTTACATTCCCCGCAACCCACAAGTCGGAGCTATGTCGAACCAAATCGGTTGCAATTTTTGGGTTGGAAAGGCAGGCTGACAGACCTCCCGGTGTCAACTAGAACCTTGAACGGGATGCCACCAAGCGTGATGTTCGTGTAGTAGCTCACGATAGTGATGTCGTCAGCGCGTTTGTGCAAAGGTTGTGGAGCCCCACCCCAGCTTGAGCGGCGTCCGACTGCTGGATGGTGTCCTGGAATCCCCTGAACATCGATCTGAAGAGCTCTGGAAAAGCAAGTGAGGAGAACAAGGCAGACTACCAGCCCGAGGGATGACATGAATGGAGGGGAAAGGTCCAACGCGGTAGTCTTGGAACATGTCAGGTTTTCAATGACAAGAGGTGCTAACCTTGTAGGAGCACCCCTGTAGGACCCTGCTAAATTGCATAATAAGCCCCTGTTACGTCGATCACTCGGCACTCAACTTTGATGATGTAATGCATTGCTTCCGACATTCGACCACAGCAGATGATATAATTTAGGCTTGTGTGCCAGAAATATCTAAACTGTATGACAACCTAGAACCCTTGGAACTTACCAACGGGTACAGATCATTACGTGCGCTTTTGTTTCGACCGTTGTTTGCCCACGGTTTGAGTGGGATGAATGAATGGTTGATGTCTGGCGTCGCGCTGCACATTCCCAACTGGGCGTCTCGGACCTGGAGCTTGGAGCTGTGGGTCGCACGGCGACAGACTGGGTGTGCACCTCATTCACGGTCGAGGAAAGCTGGATATACGGTTTGTAAGTGTCGAGGGATTTGACATTGATATTAGCAACTAGACGCTACGAACTGAGAGAATCGGGCGTTCAATCTGGACGAGAGAATGACACAGAACGAGGAACCGAGTTATTCCAGTCCTTCTAGCATCATTGCTGTGTCGCATACGAAGAGGTTATATGTATGTGTCCCAAATGGATCAATATTATGACCTGTCCCGAGACATGACTCGGTCGACTCCCCCGTATGGCCCGCCCACCCACGAGTTGAGCGTTGCGGCGTCGAGAGGTGCGTCAAGCGGGTAAGTAGGTGCAATCTGGCCTGCGAACTCAAGCTGAGGATCCGGACCTGCGATCCCTACATTGTTCAAGAAACCCGGCTAGAGTCCACTTACAAGGGGCTAGGGACGTCGAGCCTCAGGTTCAAGCCAATGGCGATGGCCGAGTGACTTGTGAATGTGGGATTTGGTTGTGAACATTAGATAAGGCCAAGGAGTGACTGGCGGGGAGGATTATAAACTGGCGTCTTCGTGATGGGGTCGTTTCTTGGCGTTGGGCCATTGGTAAACTTGGAACTGTGTCAGGCTGGGCCATCCTCAACTTACAGAAGTGTCGCTCGGGATGGTGTGCCGGATTGAGCTTGGTGGCATCGACTCAACGGTTTGAAACAGTGCACCTCTGATGCGCTATCAGCTCGATGGTACCAACTGTGTATCAAATAGTAATTTGGAGTTCTCAACGCGGCTTGCTTACCCCGGAAATATTTGGGGTCAGAGATGTGACATTTACTGTGTATTCAACATCCCAGCGGCAGCCAAGAAATTTCTTGGGATTGCTTGAGTGTCGTCTTCCCTGTATTGTGGCGGAAACCCACCCATAGTCATGCTGGGCGTCGGCTAGAATTACTTAATCACGAAAGGTAGTGCTTACCTAATACCACTCGAAACACCAAGATTGGTGACTTGGTGAAATATTTACCAGCACATCCACACTACAGTCTCTACTCCTCGTCACTCTTTTCGCTCTCCTCTCATTCCTCAGCACATTCTCCATTCTCCTCCTCATCTCCGTCCCCCAAATCAATCCAATTTCAGATGCACTCTTTTTCACTGTCTCTACTTTTCTCTCTTTTTCTTCTCGTTCCCGTACATTGCGTTCGACTACCATTCCATGCCCGCATTGCAAGTGCGCCATCCCCGGCCGGGAGCCTTGCACGCCGCACTACATCTGTGCCTATCTTCAACAACGGAAATGTTCAATATGTTAGCAACATATCGCTTGGTGGTATAGATGTCCCAGTGCTGCTTGATACCGGAAGGTTAGATCCAGCGCCTCGTTCCGTAGACTCACAGTTTATAGTCCCATAGTTCTGACCTGTGGGTCCATTTTCCTGCTCAACTGCCGCAGTCGAAAGATTTGGGAAAATCCTTGACCCTGGCTTATGCGGTCGGAAAGGCCACCGGTTTGTCCCCTTCACTCATTCACCCTCTCAACTAGTTTGAAGAAATGGTAACTAGGCAATATCCATTCCGCGACGCTGGAGTTTGACAACTACACTGTGCCAGACCTGCCGTTTGGTACAGTACTGTCTATCACCGCTTCGTCCTCGAGTTTGCTGACAAGGGTTCAGTGCTCGTTACTGACACCAGCACATTCTCTGCCAACTTCAATGAGCAAGGATACAGTGGCCTGATCGGGCTTGGCCCCAACTCTGGTAGTTCGATTCGAAAGAAGCTGGATGGCGACGCGGGAAACACCATGTTGACTCGCATCTTCGAACAGGACCGCTCAACAGGCAACTATATCTCTTTTCTCCTTGATCGGAAAGGAGATCCGTCAGATTCTTTTACCGGGCAAATGACCATCGCGGAAATCGTACCCGGGTTCGAGAATATCACAAGTATGCCCAAACTGGATGTCGATACTGTTAGCAAAATTCTGAAAGCTGGTGAATTATGCTTTTGATTAGCTTGTCCCCCGATTGACTCAACGCGACTCCAGACCAGCACTGGCAAGCCTTGACTGACAAGGACAATGGTATCATTGGTCCCGACGGCCAGCCCATCAAGATCGAGTCCATCGTCCCTCGTGCACCTTCCGGGCAGCTTGTGGCCGTCTTCGATTCCGGATTTACTTTTAGGTATTCCTGACACCCGCCACTGGCTACACCATTGCTAACTCTCGCCTAGTCAAGTCCCACGCGACGTCGCGGACGCAATCTATGGTCGTGCTCGCGGTGCAATCTATGACACAGAACAAGAGCTCTGGACGCTCCCCTGCGGTCAAGTTCTCAACCTTACTTTCAACTTTGGAGGGCGTCCTTACCCAATTCACCCTCTTGATGTCGTGGACGACAATTTTAGCAGGACCGATGCTAACGGCAACAAGATTTGCATTGGTTCTGTGCGTGCGATTTTGGACTCACAATTTACCATGGTTTGACCACTCACAGTTTCAACCAATAACGACTGCCTTCAGCTTGCTGGGTCACTATGACATGATTATGGGAATGAGCTTTTGCAAGTCATCTCCGCTTTTGGCGTACTCAGTGCATTGATGCCCCCGTTCACCCAGTGCGCAACGTGTATACGCTCTTGGACTTTGGCAACTGGGTCGACAACTCATCTACCGATCGCGGCCACCCCTACATTCAATTAGCCTCCGTCACTGACGCCAACCAGGCCCGCAAAGACTTCATCAAAACGCGTTTAGGCGGTGTTGACACCACCGGCGACGCCAAATGGTCACTTCTCGCTCAAAACGAGACGCAACACTCCCCCGTGTCCGCCGAGGAGAAGAAGAAGAAGTACCAAGAGATGATCCTCAGCCGCTGGCCCTACATCCTGCTCGGATGTCTCGTGTTCCTCATGATCTTGCTGGGCCTGTGCATATGGAGGTGCTGCTGCCGCAAGGGTTCGAAGCGTGGGTGCTGCAGGAAGAAACCACGAGCCCCCAAGTCAGAGAAAGGGTGGGGCAAGATGGAGAGCTCGACGGATCTGCCGCTACACGAGCCCCCCCGCGCGTATGTTGGAGACAGGAACACTATCGTGCGATATTAGTATGGACATGGCCAGTATCAATTCTGAGAATTTATCATGTATGCTTCGTCAATGACCCCGTATATTAGAACATTTTGCCTGTCACACAGGCACTGTATTGAATTCATTCATAGCTGCGCTTCTCCTCGCTGATGAACACATGCGAGTAGCACACCTTGAACGGCAAAACTTTGATAGCGACTTCTGCATCACGAGGTGCTGGCAGTAAACAACATCCACCACTGACTCTTCGCCATTGGATAGTTTCCCAAAAGCCTGGTCAAATTTGCGTTCGCCCGGAGTGACGTATCGGGACGATTCATTCCGGCCCATGCGATATATTATATTGATCTGATGTGCGATTCACGATACAAGTACATGTCGACTTCTTATGCTAGGGCTATCTTTGCCAGTGCCCAGGAGCAAAGGCATTATGAACACCATAGGGGAGGCCACTAGAAGCACTGCTGGGGAAATCATTGGGACCAGCAGCGGCACTATGGAGCTCCCGCACGATTGAGCTAATCGTGATTTAACTAAAATGATTGGACACGGTTGAGGATGGTACAAACTTTGCGATGGTTTCGAGCTCTCTCTGCTTTTCTTCATATTCCTCCTTGGAGGCCTCCTGGGAGACGTCAAGCCATTGGATAGTGTCATTCACCGCAGGTGCCAATGTGGTCTCAATAAAATTACGCAGGTGGTATGCGGACGACTCCAGGTCATTCCTAGCGGCGATCCGGGCGGTGCCAGCCCTATCGTCAGCTGTGTCCCACTATATTAGATAGAAAAGGTGATGTGAGGAGAAGACCGTACCTTTATATCGCTCTGCTTCTTCAATCATGCGCTCAATCTCCTCCTTGGACAAACGGCCCTTGTCGTTGGTGACAATGATGGATTTGGACTTTCTGGTGGTCTGTTCCAGTGCAGAAACGTTGAGAATACCATTAGCGTCGATATCGAAGGTGACCTCGATCTGGGGGACCCCACGGGGTGCGGGAGGGATGCCAAGTAATTCAAACTTGCCCAGAAGGTTATTACCTTCTATTTGGGCATGATCACCTTCATATACCCGGGTGAGGAAACCAGGCTGGTTATCAAAGTAGGTGGAGAAGATCTCGGATTTCTTCGTAGGTATGGTGGTGTTTCGCTTGATGAGAGCTGTCATGACGCCGGCACCGATCTCAATTCTAAATCCAGTATTAATACAATATTTGCAGATGCGAAAAGCAACACACCCGAGAGACAAGGGGGCAACGTCAAGAAGGAGCAAGTCTTCGAGCTTCCTTGTGGTTTCACCAGAGAGAATAGCGGCCTGAACGGCAGCACCATAAGCAACAACTTCATCCGGGTTGACCCTCTTGTCGGGCTCCTTGCCGTTGAAGAACTCTGATACGAGCTTGACGATACGGGGGATTCGCGTGGAACCACCAACCAAGACGATTTCATGGACATTGGTCTTATCGATCCTGGAATCACGAAGGACTTTTTCAATCGGTTCAAGGGTGTCGCGGAAGAGATCTCCGCAGAGCTCCTCGAAATGGGAGCGAGTGAGAGAAATGTGGAAGTCGATACCCTCAAATAGGGAGTCGATGACAATAGATGTTTGATTAGCGGCGGAGAGCTCTCGTTTAGCACGCTCGCAACCAGCACGGAGGCGACAGACGGCACGGGCATTTGTGGATAGATCTACATATTAGTTTGTCGATAGGCATGCGCGACCAAAAATAGATACCTTTCCTATTCTTGCGCTTGAACTCCTGAACAAAGTGGTCAAAAAGACGGTTGTTGAAATCTTCACCGCCCAGGTGGGTATTACCGGCTGTAGCTTTGACTTCGAAAATGCCTTCTTCAAGGGTCAAGAGGGACACATCGGCGGTACCTCCACCAAGATTGAAGATGAGCACGTTACGCTCACCAGCAATCTGCTTGTTCAAGCCATATCCAATGGCAGCAGCAGTAGGCTCGTTGATGACACGAAGCACATTCAAGCCAGATATAGTTCCGGCATCTTTGGTGGCCTGTCTCTGGGAGTCGTTGAAGTAGGCAGGGACGGTGATAACGGCACCGTTAATTGTGGTGCCCAGATACGCCTCGGCGGTTTCCTTCATCTTCAAAAGAACCATGGAAGAAATTTCTTCGGGCGACTTTGTGAGCAGAATGAGCAACGGAGCATGAGAGTTTATTGGGAAAAACTCACAAATTCTTTTCGTTCGCCACGGTATTCAACGTTGGCGTGAGGTTTGCCACCCTTGCTGGAGACTTTGAACGGGAAATGTCTGACATCTGACTGAACCTCAGCGTCATCGAATTTTCGGCCAATCAGACGCTTAGCATTGAAAACACTGGAGGCGACGTTAATGTATGTTGGGAGTGGTCTGACCACCAACTTGCGTGTTACGGGGATTCATGGCGGCCTGGTCCGCAGCAGCATCGCCAATCAAGCGCCCAGTGTCCGAGAAGGAAACATAAGACGGGGTCTTGCGGTTTCCCTGTTCATTTGGGATGATTTCAACCCGATTGTTTTTCCAGACAGCAACACATCTGGATAGATAATTGGAGGCAACGAGGCTTCCAGAGAAGTACCACAGGAACGAAATACATACGAGTTGGTGGTGCCCAAATCGATGCCGATCGCTCTTGATGAAGCCATTGGTGAGAAGGTGTCTGCGGTTTCTGTGCAGGGGATCAGGGAAACCCACGAGCCAGATGGGTTGAGAGTGATTCGGGAGAGTTGGGAGGGGAAAGTGCGATGTCCACTCTGTAGTAGAGCTCAATCCTGATACCTGCGTTAATCTACCAGGAGAGAGCAGTGCATTTGGCCCTGGAAACTCGTAGTTGCCACTTGAACACAGGAAAGTAGACACGAGGCACCATCTCTCGCCCAGCCCCACCGTCTTAGTTCGAGTCTTTCACAAGTGCGTATCCCAAATCAGACGGCGCCAAGCTGTGTGTACAAGCGCCTTCCACAAATTGAGTACATTAGAAAAGTCGTAGATGCGCCTTGGTTTATAGTCCACGCCAATCTCCAGTCGAATCAACCAAATGACCCACGGATTTTTGAACGGTCAAAAGTCAGCCTGCATCATGCAGACAGACAATCAAGTAATCAACCCCCCAGAAGTCAATAAACGTACCGCCACTTCCATGCCAAGCGTTCAAGAGGAGCACTTGGAGCTGTGCTTCAAACGCCACTGGTTTTGGATCTTGCCCCACTGCTTGCCACTGCCAGCGGATATGTAAGCATGTTGCTAGCGATTAGTGATCGATTGATCATTGGTCAAAACGGGAGTGGGCACCAAAGTTGGCTTACCCAGTTTTCCTCATCGCACTGCAGCGAAGATAAAGTTGCCCAAGCACACTGGAAATGTGTGGGTCAGCAACGCTTCACAGAATCGCAGAATATTCCTCCTTATTCTACTAGTACCCCGTTGGGCCTATGCATTTACGCGGCGTCGGTAGTACCGCACCGCTCCACGAGACACTAGCACTATCGTACCGACGCAACCTCTACCTATATATCCTGTATGCTTCATCCACTCAGGAACGAACACGCGAGTAATAAATACTAGGTATGTGTATTAGTTCTTGAGGTATACACGCAGATCCTTGGATATATGGGTCGTACAATCATAAACGTGGGGAATGGCATTAACATTAGTCTGAGCTGGAAGCTGCTTGCCAGGCTGTCCTCAACCATTGCTCCAAGGCAAGAAGCTTCTGATAACCTCTATCCCCAGTGAATCCACCAACAACGATAATAAAGTGGCCTAACCACACTGGAACATGTGGGTCAGTGTCTCTCCTTGGGGAAGCATGTCTATAAACTGACCTGCTGCTATCACAGCCACAACCGTGGATACGGGGTATGTCTTCTCCACAACGTTTGGTTGGCTGAGCAGTTCGTCTGTCACAACGTCTTTCTTGATAGGAATGGTCGATATCATCTTCGTAGGCGCCCTGATGCTGGTGAAGAGGCCAGTGTTGAGTGTAAAAGCGGTATTCGCTTCCTCCACAACAGCAACTGTTGACCACATGGACATTAGAGTTGCATTAAGGGACGAAAAAGGGACGATCGACAACTTGCCTTTTACATCCACGCCAGCGTCACCAGCCGTGTTCATACCTGCACGGAACCAGTCCTTAATCCGCTTCATCTCACCTTGCGAGGCCGGCTTTGTTGAGCGCAGTTCCTTAAATGCATAGAACGAGAGTCCTAACGCAGACACCTCATCGAGATCGTACGCTTTTGCCAGCGTGTAGCGGATGGTCTGCCCACCGCTCAGGTCACCCAAATACCTCACGTATGAGTGGGCAAGCAGCGGAGAGGGATCAGCAGCGTCAGCAAGCTCGTTGATCCGGGAAACGTATGCCGTCAGAGTTGGCGGAGTTGACGCCATTAGCTCCTCGTGTATGGGATGGGACTTCCAGGATGATTCGGGGACCTGGAGTAGATAGCAAATGTCGGCTGTCAGCGCAGCCGTGCGTGCCAGCAATGTGGGATTGTAGGTGGGTTCGAGAGATGGGTGTGTTGCGTGGCGGTCTAGAGCCGTCTCAAAGGCCCTTGATAGGGGTACCATAGGTGAGCGACGGCGTGTAGTACGGAACATGGGCAGCGACTTACTCGTAGACATACCAGAGCATCATCAGATATCGGACGTATTCCTCTCGGTCCAATTTTCCGCTGAGCATCAACATCGCACCAGGGCTGTGTGCCACCTCCTCATGAGCTTCAAATGTGCTGTTGCGAAGGAGGGTAGCAAGGGGTTTCGTCCAGTCAGTGTCTGACATCGCGGTAGGTGAGGATGTGGGGTGAAAATGGGGGGATGAGGCAGTAAGCTGTTCGAGACGGAGAGTATTTAAATGGAGATGCCCCGTCAGCTTATAGGTACTGCCGGGGGGCAGGAATCCAAGAATAGTGGTCGCGGTGGGCAGCAAGTCCCATCTTATCTGATAAGGTGTCAATCGACCCTGATGATGTGATGAGTCATCAGGCTTGGCATAATTATTCCCAGGGCTACAAACGTCTGACAGGATGCATGGTACAACTACGGGTGAATGTGCGGGTTATCTAAGTACTTGGACTGTTCAAAAATGCATAGATCAACGATAGAACGAATGTAACAGAATTATGCGGGGATGGGAGTTAAAGACCCCCAGGCGATTCAGCCGCGAAAAGCTGTGGTCACAACGAGTCATGATCTGGAAAGATAGGAACTGGAACCCAAATATAGGCTTACAGTATTTGAGTTGATACGAGTCATGCGGGGTGCAGTTGGTATGGAATTAGCCCGTGCACGTTGACTGGGTTTGGCAGGGGCATTATCGTCACGTTCTTCACCAATAGGCGGGAAAGGGGTCTTGCTGAATTCTGGTTGTGTGCTGTCGAGTGCCCCACTGGTTGTCCGGTGGAATTCAGGAGCCACCACCGTGTTGGTGCAATCAGCTTCTGAAAATGAGCGACCTTGAGTTCCGGGGTAAGCAAATGTCAGACATAACAACGTCATATTGGTATCACCTCGTTTATTGCTGACTGGGACGCCCCCGCCGATGACACGCCAATTGACAGGGAAGTAGTTCTTTTCCTGCGTGTCCTCTTGCGCCTTTTGTGTCGCTGGCAGAGCTGCGTTATTATTAGACGTATTAGATGGTCCGTCCTTATTATTGATATGGATACTGAAATTTATGATTAATACCTGCGGCTCTTGGGCCACACGGAGCTTACAAAGTACATCTGTCCCCACGTGGGCAGCCATTTTCCTCTGTGAAGAACTTGCATGGTTTCGCTAGACGGATGGGTCAGCAGTTGTCATACTGAGGTACTCGAAATCTGACTCACTACGATAGTTGGTCAATTTTTGCCGTGGGTTGGAGCGGGACCGTGGACGCCCAGATGCTTTGGGCACTTTCGCCATGGTGCTGGATACAGGGGGGAAGGCAAGGAAGGCTGGTGTGGGCGGGAAGCCAGCAGGGTTCAGACTGGGGTACACGGGGGGCACGTGGACGACTGATGGTTCTTCAGAGACTAGAATTTGCGATTGATGGGAGTGAGGGTGTTCCTCGTACCCCGGATCCTCAGTGGTGAACGTTACATCGTCACAAGAGGATCCGCTCTGAGATGTACCCGAGGACTCTGAGTGTCGTTGGTCGGTTGGTGATATGAAAGGTTGATTAACGTAGTTATTAGAGTGTATATATGTGCTCCCGTATGGGGTCCACATTGGAGATTGGGTGTAAAGCTCGTGGTATGGGATATGATTTGGGGAGATAGAAAGAACTGTTGGCATCATCTAATTGTGGAAGTCACAGCGTGGTGGAGACCATACCTGAGGGCACATTACGCTGTTTGACGGCGTAACTAGCTGGGGGTAAAGTAGGTATGATTAGTTTCGTGGGGTTCTCTAGTCATGAGAATGGGTTGAATACCTTCAGCGTCCCAGGTATGACTGTAGCGACACCATTCACCGCTACTACAGTTCCCAACAACAAAATAGCGGCACTGTTCAACCTGTTTTTCGTGTGTTAATGTATGTGAAAAATGGCATTCTTCCGCTGAACGGGGACACGACATGGTTTGAAAATATTTGCATGGTTTAGCTACGAGGGAATAAGCGAGGGACATATTGTTAACCATCAAAAGAGCATACTGTGTCGCTTCTTCAGCGGGCGTGAATTTGGAGTCTGGTCCATGGAAAACGTTTGGCGAGGCTCAGGGATTGGACGTCGCCAAGGGAACTTGTGGGGATCAAGTATTTCGAGCGTGGTTCTCGTCACGAAAACATTATATCCTCCCCAGGACAAAGGTGGACTTATCGGATACTGTGGCTGATTATACACACTTCCAACAATGAGCCCGATCCGAAACATCATAAACGTGATCAAACCGGGGTTTTAAGTGAGTATTGAGGGCCACGCAATAACGTTTATGGCCATGAGGTAGTGAAAAATAGTCGTCATTTGCCAAATTGTCATTGGGAACTTCTGTCTCGTATTCTAGGGAGGCCGCATCGCTCGTGATCCGGATGAAAAAGACAATAAGACAGAGTGAGATGGCCTTCTCCCACGGCTCTTGATACCTTCTTCGTTATTATCCTTGATGTCAGCTATTGTTACAGGCACCCACGCAGAATAAATCCGTAAGAGTGGTACCTGGTCTTATTGTCATCAATCGAGCGTTGCCTGCCCAATAATATCCAATCGGTCTTGGCCAGTGAGTACGTGCTGGGAATGCGGGCTTGTCCTGCAGCGTGCCCAAGCGTTCCATTACAGAGGCGGGAAGTATCGCAAAAATGGGGGTAAGCACCGCGGAGGGGTATTGCCGCGATCTCAGCCCAATGCCCCGCGAAAAAATATACACAAGCTAATCCGAGGGTCGCAGGAACGCCCAGCTCGACCCCTGGTCTTGTCGCCCGTTCCCCTTGTGTGGCTGAGTCCATAATTGTCCAACCCAGGATGCAGTGGGCGACCACTAGGCTAAAAACAACAACTTATTAGGTTGCAAGTTTTCCCAGAATAGGCTCGAGTCATTGGCGTGAGATTGGTAGGGCGGCATGCAAGTTTGAATTAAACCTGTGTTAAGGGCTTGTGCAAAGCGTTGACGGTGTGAAGTTGGGACGACCAAACACTTGAGCTTCAGGACTAAATTTCTTGGACCGACCACGCCAACAGCCCTGATAAACACATACACACACATCTAGGTGGCTCCATGAAGCAAGGAGGTTGCTACGCTGATTTGCGTGCGGATTGCCTTTGAATCAATGATACAATGAATACCGATTACCCCAGCGTGCTTGATAAAATATGTTTGTGTGGAAATGAGTGGAGATGAGGCTACGTGGAAACAAGGAAGATAGTACAAGGATATAAATATGAACATTGCACTCATTACAAATGTCGTGAATTGTCATCAATGAGGAGGGGGGTGCGCTCGGTGGGGGGTCCCAGGTTGGAGGGATAAGGTTCATTTGGGGTCGACACTGGCGTTTGTGTGACGTCGGATTTGCAAACAGGACACTAAATCCTGATTAGTAAACAGGCTCATATGAGCAAGATGGCAATACCAGTTTCTTCCGTTGTATTAGCCATTCATCCACTTCATCCAGGTGGAAGATGTGATGGCAAGGTAGTACTCGAACTTTATCACCCTTCTCGAAATCGGAGAGGCAGATGGCGCATTCCACCTGTTGTTCAAACCATGGTTGTTCGCCTGGTGCCTTGGCGGATGTGGATGCTCCATTGGGCATGTCATCATCAGGAACTTCGTTTAGAAGAGCACGAGAAACCGCATCAGTCTCCGCCAGGTCGGTGTCGGAGGATGTGGGATTGGAATTTTCATTCACCCCCTCATGTTTCTCCCACTTCGCACCCCAAACATACCACGGAAGATTTCTGACTACATCTTCTGGAGCACGATCTCGCTGAGCCGCTCGCGCCGCGCGAAGTCGATGTATTAGAAGTGTGATGAATGTCAGCGCTGATGGGAGGAGGAGAATTATGATGAATGTAATGATTGGTCTAGAGGAGAAAAGGCTAAACAGCGGTGGTGGCGGAGGGAATGTGGGAACATACGAGTACCATTCCCAGGCAGAATATTCAGCAGTGATTAGAAGTGAAAGTGTCTTGAGTTTAGAGTGTGATGTGTTGGAAGTTGCAATCAGCGAAGAAAGCTGCACGTAGTCGGAATACCTGATGTAGGTTGCTGCAATACTGACATCCGAAGCATCCTCTGCGAACAAGTATGTCATGGATATTCGGGACCATCAGCGTTGTTACGCACCTGGACTGTACATGTTGACCAGGGTATCGGGGTATCCGGAGGTGAGTGGGTCATCACCCCCGACGACGACAGCTCGAGCCCCCAGTCTTTGAGCCTCCCGCACCTTCTTCACAAACTCACATTGCCCCCTTTGCACCAGAGCAATCCAAGTCTCCGAAGGTTTATTTGGCCCACTGATACACAAGTCTGGACAGCCCGGGTTCGAAGGTGGATATTCCATGCTTTCTTCCCTCGCACACGGAACGGTGAACGAAGACAAGGGGATAATGTAGCCTAATATCGGATCCGTAATCTCTGCTCCAAAAGCAGCTGGGAAACGTGAAAAGGTGCAAGCGACATGAAATGTCGTAACATACCTGGTCTGGAGGGAAAGGATAGAATTGGAGCATGATCAAGGACTGATACTCTGCTTTCTGCACCCCAAGCCCAGCCCCACAGCCAGCTCTTTTCTGTTTTTGGGGTGTAGAAAAGTCGATCAGGGGTTGTATTCACGGGGTGAGAGTGTGTAGGATTGACGAGAGATGGTCCAAGAGCAACCCAAAGCAAGCCGCGCACCATCTTTCGATATTTCGTCGTGAGTGGTTTCTTGACAAGCAATCGAGTCTGGCGTGACACTGAAGTGTAGATCGTGGATGTTACACTGTCACTAAAAGTTCTAGGCTCAAGGTTATCCCGAAACTCTTCCGTTCATCGCTCAACACATCCTTCGAGCTTCGAGTCAAGCGGCATCACGTATTCCAAAATATACGTACATGTATGATAATGAAAGTAAAAACTCTGCCAACTTCTGGCATTGAATTTGGATAATAACTGTTCGATACCTTGTTCTTACCAGGCGATTGGGACGCTATCTCGCTGGCGGGCCTAGGCCGAGTCACAACTTCGAAATCAGCTGAAATTTTGCCAGAACCACGGGGAAAGCCACTTGGGCCCAATCAGACGAATAGCGCTGAAATGAACATGATTTGCAAAACATGAGAAAGGAGACCCTGACCCGATTTGCTCTAGCGAATATGCGGAGCACACGCGTCGCGAGATTATTGCATCTCGCAGCCGGCGAACGCAAGAACCTTTTATTTGAGAGGTACGTAATTCCATCACGTGAATCCATATTGATGACATCACACTGAACGCTCCTTGATACTGCGGCCTCTACTGCACAGCTACCCCGGACGAGTCCCCAGCTGATCAGATGCAAAATCCCCCTTTGGTCCCGACTACATAATTTCTACGCATCGCAGTGGAATACCTAATCGCGCTCCTGTTGCACAAGACGAAAATAACCGACGTCCGAGCTCTGTTGTGAATGCATGATGGAACCACGCGGAATAGCGGGCAGAGCGCGGTCACACGACTATTCACTCACTCGCTTGGCTCTCGGATCCCTGGCCCTCCTAGTGGTCATTTACGCAGGGTTTCTACTGAGCCAGATCATACAGCTACCTGCTGAGACCTATAAAGAGACTGTTTTCATGTTGCTTGTATCAAGCGTCGAACAGGTTCACGTCATCACTCAGACCAAAATGCGTGTTGCGCTCCTCTCAGCTATTGGGCTACGTACCGCCGTCCTTGCCCAATCGAACCTTGTCGATACATACGTTAGCACCGAGTCCCCCATTGCCAAGGCGGGTCTGCTCGCCAATATTGGGCCGGATGGTGCCAAAGCATCTGGGGCAAAGGTATTCAATAACCCCCATCAATGAATTTATTATCATGCGCACAAGGCTGGAGTCGTCATCGCCAGTCCGAGCATACAGGACCCGGACTATCTCTATACATGGACCCGGGATTCTTCCCTTGTCTTCAAGGCAATCATTGATCAGTACGTCTCACCACCACCCACCTGATTCAATTCTCTGAATATTATCTCCATGGAGATACACTCGTGGTGAAGACAACTCCCTTCGCGCGTCCATTGATAATTTTGTGTGGGCTGAGAAAACATTGCAACAAACCTCGAACCCAAGCGGATCTGTGTCCACCGGCGGCCTGGGTGAGCCCAAGTTCAATATCGACTTGACAGCCTTTACTGGCAGCTGGGGAAGGTGAGCGAGAATTCTGGGAGGGAGACCCCGACTAACACCTGCATTTTTAGGCCTCAACGAGGTTTGATCTATCCAATAAACATGCTACCTTAACAAATGGAATTCAGATGGACCTGCCCTCCGCGCAACTGCCCTGATTACCTATGCAAATTGGTTGTTATCCAACTCGAACACGAGCTTTGTGGCCGGCGCCCTTTGGCCATTGATCAAGCTTGACCTGGACTACACTAAGAACTATTGGAATCAAACAGGGTAGGATCGTGATTGATGCTCTACTTCTTTCTCTTATTGGATGTAGGTTCGACCTGTGGGAAGAAGTCTCCTCTGCCTCCTTTTTTACGACAGCTGCCCAGCACCGTGCTCTGCGCGAAGGAGCAGCCCTTGAAGCAAAAATTACACCATCAGCCAATGGGGGTTACACAGCCCAAGCTAATAATGCTTTATGTTTCTTGCAGGTCAGTTAGTTTCTTGAGACCCTGGAGTTCTTTTAATGGACATTGTCCTGCCTAGTCGTATTGGAACCCTTCACAAAAGTACATCACCTCAAACACAGGCGGCGGCCGGTCGGGCAAAGACTCTAACTCCGTTTTGGCTTCGATCCACACATTCGACGCTGCGGCGGGCTGCGATGCTGCAACCTTCCAGCCATGTTCAGACAAAGCGTTATCAAATCTCAAAGTATATGTTGACTCGTTCAGGGCAATCTACCCCATCAACAATGGGATACCAGCCAATCAAGCCGTCGCAACAGGTCGCTACCCAGAGGATGTTTACTATGGAGGCCACGTGAGTCTGAACCAACAGTGTTGCAGTGCCCCGGGACTCACGGCCAACTCCGATAGCCATGGTATCTCACAACCGCTGCTGTTGCAGAGCAGTTGTATGATGCCCTTATCGTCTGGAAGGCCCAGGGCTTCTTGAAGGTCACCATTATCTCGCTTCCCTTCTTCCAGCAGTTCTCGTCTTCAGTTGCAACTGGGACCTATACCTCATCGTCGTCTACTTTCCAGTCCATCACGACAGCGGTCAAGAACTTTGCTGATGGGTTCTTGGCTATGAATGCGAAATACACACCATCGAACGGAGCATTAGCCGAACAATATCATCGATCGACTGGGGTCCCCCTCAGTGCGCGGGACTTGACGTGGAGCTATGCGTCTGCCCTAACGGCTTTTGCCGCACATAAGGGAGCCACTCCGGCAAGTTGGGGCGCGCAGGGCGTGCAAGTTCCCTCGGTCTGCCAAAGCAACGCTGGTCCAACCGTCCAGGCAACGTTCAATGTTAAGGCAACCACCACACCTGGAGGTAAGTGTCCCTGGACAAGCACACGACAAATGAATCACGTCTCCCGTCATAGAAAACATCTTTTTGACGGGCTCCGTTGATTCCCTGAAGGGTTGGTCCCCAGAGAACGCACTCGCGCTCTCATCCGCAAATTACCCCATCTGGAGCAGTGAGTACTATTCCACAGGAACACAAATCGAGGCCTCAATGATTCTATTCAGTCACGGTAACAGTGCCCGCCAGCTCCAATATTGAATACAAATACATTCGCAAAAATAACGGTGCTGTTACTTGGGAGTCTGATCCCAACAACATGGTGACAACACCTGGGAGCGGGTCCTTCACAGTGAACGACAACTGGCGGTAAATCTGTTGATCCTTACTAGGGCCCTCGACAGTTGTGTGGTGATCCAATACAGTACTTACTACATATCCCATTCAATCAACTTTTTGGCGAGCACTTGAGTTTATTTGTGTTGTGGTGCTGGGGTCCCGGGAAGATGCTCAAATTGGTCACGCATGCATATGATTCTATGTAACGTAACCTGAAAGGCTGTGGGTCTCCGCTTGACTCTTGGGCGCTGGGCTTTCTCCCTTTACGATCAACCCTCTTGATTCTGCAGTACTTGGTACTCACCACCTTTGGCTATATAAGAACATATCCGCATCGGTGGCGCATATTACGCTCGTGAAACAGCACAACCTATACCATGGCCCTCCTTGACAGATTCAAACGGGGTGCTCAGAAGGCTGCGATTCAAGCAACGGCATTTGTGCAAGAGAGTTCTACAAAGGTTGCCAGCGGATCGCGAGATTTTGTGCAGGGGTTTAGCCTGCCGGGTGAGGCAGATAAAGCAGCCAAGATACTGGATACATTCCT
>QGOG01005447.1:0-12531 GCA_003313185.1 Collybia sp. MG36 | reverse complement strand
ACCTGTAACCAATGCAGAAGGTAGCGGGCCATGCGGGGCTACCGCGCTATTCAAGTTATGAGAGCTAGCTGTTGTAGTGGTTCTACTTACAATAGTATACCCCGGGCCGCCAGCCGGAACTCACAATCACAACACCATTGTGCCAATATACCCACGTGATCCTTGCCGCAAACAATCGAAAATAGCTGGCTATATAAAGGGCGCGCGGTCAGAATGAGCACTCCAACTTCGCCAACCCCGGTTGGGGTCGTCAACGTTGGATCTTCGCGCCCTTCCAGGTCTCATCGCTCCAGACCCCATTCCTCCATTTTCCATCACTCATTCCATCATGGCACATCCCCGCCCCAGCCAACATGACCCACTCCCCAGAGTGTCATCTAACCCTATGTTCTACAAGACTACCGCGCGTCTCAATTATGCTCCAGATGGCACCGGCGTATCCCCCCGGCTCAAGAGTAGCGGCCGCTTAGCAGGCGTGATCCATCATGGCTGCCTCTCTGTTCCGACGCGCAAACAGTTGCTCGTTATAACGCTGTCATATTCTCTTGCGGTGATAGCTCCGACGCTTCCAATCATCACGTCTTCGGAACGTGCTTGGTCCCTGGGCCCGTTATGATACGACTTTGACCACACACAGGATCCCGCATGTATCGCCTCGGGATCCAGATTCAGTGGCACTCGCTACACACAGGACGCCGTGGTTGATCGCCCCCGCTATCTTCGCTAAGTAGCTCGGGTCCGCTGCGTGCTCTCCATGTGAGTCGCCCAATATGGAAGGCGATACCGGAAACGCGTGAATTCTATTCTCAAGTTGTGCTACATGACGCAGGGCCTGGCGCCAGAGATGTGTCGCGGTTATACAGTGGGGTGATCGGAGCCTGAGCAAGCCACATGCAGCTAGCGTTATTCCTCGCACTTTGTGCATTCAGGGCCACACACAGATTTCCACAGCGAAGTCAGCACGCCCGTTGCTACTTGGACATTGGCCCTTCCGTGTCAAACTAATCACGCTGCTATCGGGTGCGTCGGTCGCCATCGCCTCTGGAAGCTTTCGAACAAGATGCCGGTAGTCCGAGGTCCAACCTCCTCTCCCTGAGCTGCCACCCAATAGTGGTGATCAGTCTCAAACCCCGGTGACTTGCTGCTCAATCTCGGGCACCGTGGATTGCGGTCGCCCCCTCTGCTGTCCCTTTCATGGGAATGTGCAAGCTGGTGATCGAAGGAATCCAGAAGCGTCGGCGAGCGCACCGAAATTAGCACGGCTTCGTGGGGATTGCATCGGAGTGACGATTGATTGATTATGGCTCACGGAAACACTCAGGAAGGCCCGGGAATTCACGCGTGTGGACGATGCCATCGTGAGCGGAGTCGCTCTGGCACAGCGGGACTCGCATGGGCCTACTCTCGCCTCAGACACTGTCACCCGCCCCCAACTCCCAGTCCCTCCAGACGCAGGATGGCTGGCTTCGGTCGCTCACCATGCGTTAGTAATCTGATCCCCACCCTCTCGTTGCTGCTTGAGGCCCTCCTGGCAAACGAGGGCTGCCGCAGGAAAGATCGTGCCGCTGGATGTTGGAGCAGGAATGATGGACACCTCAGCCTGATCTCGTCATTCGGCCTCCCCCGCGACGACTCGGGCCCAATGTGGATGGCCGGCGCTTCGCTCACTCTTCTGCCCCTCGATCAGGAAATCGGGATATCCCATGCTTCTACGGCACCAGCTGCCTTCATGAACCACTTCCATGGACCTGCATCGACCTCCCCCCCACCCAAGCATGATGCGGCTGTGACGGTGTTTCCCTTGCTGTCGGGTCCCTCCATATGGTGTCAGAAGATGTGACCCTCCTGGGCTGCATCAGAGATTCGCTCTCGAGGTCTGGTGCCATATTGGGTTCCGGCGACTCGTCTGTGAGGGCGATGCTCTCGCTTCCTCCCTGTGTGCGGACGCGGGACCGCTCGGATCATGGCTGATGGGGAGAGGCTCTCGCCGCCGCACGAACGGGGCATAGCCTATGGTCGGGCTCACACAAGAAGATGACCAGAGAGTTGCGTTGTCTAACTTTTGGCTCGTTGAGCGGGGACCGTACGTCTTCGGGAGATTAGAGGGTGGTAAATCGTCCTGTTCTCATTGTCTTACTGATCTCTTGGCGGTTGTCACTCGGCCAGGTGGGTCCTATGAGAGCCGATGAGCAGGCGTGGAAGGGACATCCAGAGTTGTAATGACGACGGACAGTACCATGGAGCAGGGATTAGACGAACACATGTGGTGGTATGTTCATTCGGGCTAGCATCGTTGCGGGGGAAGCCCTTGGCTTCGAGAGTGTTGTGATTGGTTCGGGGATTGCCTTGACGGGACCCTCTGCGAGTTGTGGACGACCTTGATGAGGGCTTTGTCCGATGACGCAAGGTCGTTCCGAGTAATTTTTCACTATCCATTGCCTTCGTGGTGATTTTTCAGCTGTGATGCATATTATTATATTGAGGTCGGTTAATCAATTTGGATCTTATACACGCGATGACTCCCTCTCCCCCTAGGCACCCCGGCACAATTATAGTCTGCAAATTCCCCATTCATCCCAGCGCTCACTCCCTACACCAGCTCTGACAATGAATAGATCCGACGGATCATATTTGGACTTGATCGCACTGAGTTTTGCATAGTTTGGCCCGAAGAATGTGGTTTGGAAGTTTTTCTCGAGCACATCAGCTTCGTTTGAGTAGGCTGCTGCATCTGTCCCTATGAGCTTTTCAAGTAGTGGAAGCTGAGTATTCATGAAGTGTGTCTCGTTTGCATGGACCTGTGCAATTGATGCGCTATCGTCCCAGCGTGTAACCACAATGAGCTGGAGTGACAATCTTGATGAGGATGTATTACTGCACGAGGAAGCCGACGCTTACATGCACCTTCGCGGTTCTCCATTTGGGGTGGATAGCGCTAGAAATGTTGGCGTTCTCCGTCACTTGGCCTGTGAATTCCCAAATGACTTGGCATTCAGTGAGCGTCTAAACAATGCAACCCACCTCCAGCAACAAGGTGGCCGAGAATACTAATGCTTGAAGTAAGTGATCTGGCCTCACCTCGAAGGTCGGTACTCACTTCGAAGCCCCGCCATCCAATATCTGAGTGTAGAAATCTCCAAACGCTGCGGGTGAATTCTTGTATGCCGCGGTTGGCACAAGCCGCGATCCCGGGATGACATTAGCGCCAACCGCATCGTCGGCGGTGGTTAATGCATCATTGATGTTGCTTTCGACCGTCTCCACAGTTACGACTGCTCCCGCGGCCTTCGCTTCGTCAAAGAACGGTTGCATTGCAGCCGCCGCCACGTCCACTGTAACATTCGGGAAGAATGTTTGCACAGCCATGACAAATTTTTCTGGGAGGGACGATGGTTGGAATGCCGGGGTTGTGAGGAAAAAGTACTGCCCGGCGCGGAACGAGTCCCAGTCGAAGATATGTCTAGCGTGCGAGGCCGCCACCTGGCCCATGACCTGGGTGGAGTTGGTGGAAATAAAAGCAGTCGAAACCGCTGCGTTGAATGTGGGGAATGTCTGGAAGGTGGCCGATACAATGATACCCCAGCTACCAGCGCCGCCACCACGCATGGCCCAGAACACTAAATGATATGCAAGGAACGGTTGAGCGTAGGTCATCCATCAGGTTTATCGTTACTGACGATCGCTGTGTTCCACTTCATTGGCAGTCACGACGGACCCGTTCGCGAGCACCACCGTGAACTCTGTTCCCCAATTAGAATACGCTCCGCCGGAATATAATGACCGACCCACCAAGGGTATTATCCGCCGCTAAACCAAACGTCGGCGCAAGGGCCGAGTGACCTGCTCCTTGCACGTAACCGCCGGCAGCTACCACCGTTGCGGCTGACCCGCCCACCACCATCTTCCCCTTGGACTTGGCGGCCTGGTACAGCGTGCGAAGGTTCACACCACTGCCAACTGTCACGGCGGTACCTTTGCTCTTCCCCCCGACGCGGAAGTCATCCGTGAAGTGAATACTCTGGAGCTTGTGGGTCGAGATCAGCAACGAATTCTTCGCGGTCGAACGTCCGAGGTAGTCGTGACCCGACGCCTTGACCGCGAGCCGCAGGTTATTCGCCTGGGCGAATACGACACCTTTCTTGAAATCACGAAATGGATGAGCTCAGGAGAAAGCAAGTAATGGTGGCTAATACTTGGATATCACTCGTTGACTCGGCCAAGAAACCAAACAGCGGTACATTGCCTTGGCCGCATGTTGTGGAGTTGCGGAGGCAGAGGGAGGGAGGCACGGAATCAAAGTCCTAATGGTAGGGACAAGTGAGCGTCAATAATTTGATGTGCAATTCAAGGGCATCCAACCTGTTCCCAAATTGGCTAGTTCATGTATACGTCATTAGGCACAAGCGGAAAATCAACCAAGGAAACTGACTTGATTCATGGCACCTGGGATCTCGTCTAGGAAGACGGAACTCGTAAGCTGCTGGAGCGTGCACCCCCCAGGCAAGGAGCTGCAAAACTTGGTGGTGGGCACAATGGGGATCAATTTTCCGGAAACCGAGGCGTTGAGGGCAGCCCATCCTGCAGTCGATGGAAATCCGACGTTCCCGGGGACGTTCCTGCATCTTGCGGTGGAGGAATTGGAAGCGTTTATGAGCCCAAAAGAACTCAATACGTAGATGAGTGATGGAAGAAAACGCCCGGACATATCGTTAGGCCTTTGGGTCCATGGTTGATGAGTGGGACATTTATACTAACCGCTGAGCGAGGTAGCCTTCTAGTGTTTGAAATCAATCAAGCCCAAGGATCCGTGGGAAACACCTGGGGCTGCTGTCCGATTCAGAGAACGGGCCTTGTTGCACATGGCAATCAGATGCCGAAAGGCGATCATTCCAACCGCCTGACCTCCCGCCGGGTGTGTTCCTGCAGCACATTTTGTATGAATTGACATCTGGGGCCACAGGTCTGGTATCAACTATTGGTTCAAACACCCTACCCCGCACACATCGTTTTCGCAAATATTCAGTCTGCTCAATCGCGTATCACACTCAACTTTCCCAAATTGATTCAACAAAATTTGGGCTGACCTGTTTCTTGAGCCTTACTCTTCCGCCGTCATAACGAGCGCATAGATCAATGTCATCCCATTTCATTCGCCACGAGATTCTGAAACTCTCACCCCCATCCCAACGATCAAGTTCTCGGCTTGCACATCTACATCTCGAATAGAACCTGGCCGCGATCGCGATATTTGAATACGCTGGCCCTGACGGCCTGTGAACGAGGGTGGGGAAAGGTTTTTGGTCGCTGATTGAGCCGCAGGTTCGAAGGAGATAAGTGCGCTCCGCGGAACTGACTGGCGGGAACTGTCCTGAAACACTTGGTTATACCAACAAGGATGAGCCCCATGTGGCTATAAATATATTCCAACAAATATATTTAGTGGGATCAACGCTCCACGAGCCACTGATCAGAGTTTGGGCATTGAATGTTAGTCATTGGATTGATAATCGTACGACATGGCGTTCCTGTCTACACTCATAACCCGCGCGTATTCCAAGAATAACCTACGCGAACCATCATCCCAAGAATCAGGCAAAGGCGGTTCATACGCACCGGAAGTAATATGAAGTGACATCTTCCTTTCTCCAAAATGCCTTGCTCCACGCCCTACCCGCGCTGGCAATCTCCCGGGCAAGCTCGTCGTGTGCACCTTCTCCATACATTCCGCCGCGGAAGAATACCAGGGCATCATAAACATCGGAGAGATCAATCTGTACCGGCACATAATGCACCCATGGTTGTACACGGTCCAGGAACCTATAGGAATATAAATCCTTGTGATGTAGGCATCTGTGATGTAGCCTACCATCCTGGGTAAATGGTTGCCTTGAATATAAGCGAGTTGGACGTTATAAGTCTCTTGAACCGGCTGGACCAGCCATTTCCATCAATCTAGCACCGACATCGAAGAAGAATGGATTCACAACGCCTAATATAATAATGCATGAATCGCTCACATCGATGACATACTTGAATTCCCCAGCTTCGCGAGGCCCCTGTCTCCGCCGCCATTCGAATACCTCCGCAAGCTCCTCGCAGACACCCGGAGCGCATCCTATCGGCGCACCCGCGAACGCAATATCCAGCATGGCGGGGTTAACCGCCGCTCGCTTCATTTTCCTGCCCTCCCTTACAGGCACTGTATCATCTAGTGGTGGGAACAAAATTGTGACGGCTCCATCCAGTCTCCCTGCGAAGTCAACCAGCCGCGACCGCTGGGCCTGGCGCCAGGGCAGATCTTGGGCATGCCATATACCAGTATTACTACCGCGCCATGAGAGCCGTTCATCGCGCTTGCGTGACCATTCAGGGTCGTCGCTCCGCGGGTTTATGTCGTCCACCCATGACAGCAAACTCGGGAGTTGAATGTCCTGGTGTAGGGTCGTTGAGCAGTAGGAGAATACGGGCGTGAGGGTGCGGTGCGGTGCAGGGTTTGATGCCAGGAACTGACCGTGTTGCAGGAGGAGAGATGGGTGAAGGCAGGGGTCCATGGTAGTTCTATGCGTGTGAATAAACGTTTTGTTTCTCGAAAGGTGATGTCCAGGGGCAGGAGAAGACGCTTGGCGGGCTGGAGAAGATGGTGAACAGGCGGATATCCAGCCAAGATTCTCCGGGGGTGGGAGAGTGGTGATATTCACGTCTGGGGTGGGGATGAGTGATAAATATACTTGAAATTGATAAAAAAAAAATATACGCACAACTTCGTTGGGTAGCAGCAGCAATTGCCGTTTTCCGGATGGTGTAATCATTGAGCAGGGAAGGATTGTCAAAGGAGGAAACAAGGGCGCGGAACGGTGGAAGATCGTCCTGTATAGTCCGAAGCAAATCCATTATGTCATATGCCCCGCGAATATGATTCCTTTCTTCCCATGCAGGGACATCGGGGGGACCAGAGCAGCGTAATGCCGCTATCATCGTCTTTGCCTATAATATAGAGATTTCCAGCTTCCTGCTGTATCAGATTATCCTGGAGATCCAAGGGATTGATACCCCAAAATGGTTCAAGATCCCTCCAGATTTGGTCATATTCGTCGGGGAGTTGTACATTATGACGTTGAGCATACTCCCACCTAGAGATCAAAATGGTAGATTCAAAATGCACACCAGAGAATCACACTTACCACTTATCAAATCCTTTGGGTGGGAGCCGACCATAGCGCCGTTTATATTCCACGAATGCCTCATCCAGCGTCTTGCTCGCGCGCCCTAGCTTCGCGTCCCACTCCGCGCGGGCGTTCGCGACGAGTTCAAGAATGGGGTGGGTACCGTTGGGGTTGACCTCAAGAATCCCGTCATCGCGCAGAATGTGAGGGGGGGTGGCAAAGAGTGATCCGGGTTCGTAGGGGGAGTAGTGCGACGTGGTTAGGTGCACAACATGAATGACAGCCTCGCGGAAGTATGCAATGAGGACAACCACAATAACACACAAAGAAAGGAGGGTTATATGGAGTGTTCGCCTGGGGAGCATGGATAGTGAACAGAAGGAAGCTCTGCACGGGTAAGTGTTAGCGCCAGCTTCTGCATCTCAAGATGGCATATGTAATGGACAGATGACAAGCCTGGGCGAGGCATCGGCAGGAAATGATGCACGAGTTGCATGAAAACCGAGAATGGAGAAAATACACCACTCATAACGTACATTGGATATCAAGGCGATCAAAGTGACCAAGCGATGTCATATGTGGACATCCGGCGCTTGAGATTAACGGTCTGTGGTCCGTAGCTCCCGGGGCTGGTAGCTTCTGTCAAATTCACAACCATTGTAAGTTTGGAGCTGGTATCATGGGTTCTGCTATGTTTCGAACCAACACTCATAGAATGCGCCAGAGTTCTGTGAGGTTTGGAATGAGTATGTGGATGGATTTGTCGGGATTGAAGTGACTCGGATACCATGCCGGAGGTCGCTAAACAAGCACGCCAAATATTTTGACCCACAATAACTTGAACTTGAACACGAAGTGGTTCGCGATAAGTGCGCCTGTTGCATCTGCACTGCATGAAAGCACAAGATTATTTACCGGCAGGATATGCGGTTGGTCGACAAGATACGCACTTGGTTCAATCTGGCAGGCTATCACGTTCAATGGGCATCTTGTTTTTTTCCATTGATGCCAAATGTTGATGGGGCATAGCTCAGATGCGTTCAATTGCTCAACGGATAAATCTATATATAATCTCCACCCACGATGGTGAGATGACGCAGAGCTAGGGACCAGGTGCGTGCCATTGCAAAACCATCTCACCAGGATAGACAGAACACGCGCTTCCCCAAAACGCGGAAGGATTTGGGAGTGGTCCCTTCACTCGCTACGAGCTGAAAATTCTGGCTTTCCACTGATCGCAACATTTTCGTGACTAACACATCGAATGTGGTCTACTGGAGTTGATACTGATTACGCCTGCGATGCCGAAATCATCCCAATTAACTCAATGCTGGGACATTTCACTCAGGAGCTATCTCTGCTTCCATGCTTCTACACTCCCTGCCCCCGCTTGGCCGGTCACGATCTTCCATTCACGTCTGTGCCGAACCCTCTAGCACCTCTATGTGTTATCCCCCACGGGAAACCGACCATCCAATTAAATATAACGACACTAATTGGTGTGTTCCCCGTTGTATACGCTGCACTACCTCACGAGCACACAGCCCTGACACATCCTTGTCGGAAACATCGAAACGGGCTGCGGCGTCGCCATCGACAGCCAGTTGGACGAAGATCACGCAAGACCAGATGGATAGTGCGGATGACGGCAAGGAGCTGACTTGGCTCCGATCGACATACTTCGCACTCCATCAACCCGATGGAGCAGTGCATAGCAGACGGGCCCGAGATCATGTCTCCGAAAGTGAGTCCCGATCGCGCGGTGTGGGAATGATCCCACAACCCATGCAACCGGAGACACGTTAGTGATCGTATCGTGTTCCCGCCTTCCTTGTAATGATGATTCCATCATTCTTTTTGCTACACACTTACTTGGACAATCAAGCCGGGCATTTCGTATCAATCCCCATAAATATATCTGTCTTTGCAAGCTTCTCCGAGGCGACCGACCCATCTGCCAAATGCCTTCTCCGTTCAAACTCCGTGTCTACCCCGAGGCGGGAGCTTGAATAGTATAGGGATCGACGCATGGTATTCCCGAGGGTGTGTGGATAGCCTCGTCCAGGGTTTTCACTTTCTCTCTCGCTAGTTCCCCAATTGCCCGCTTAACAACTCTTCTCGATAGTCAACCGTTCCATCGAACGGCTCTTCATACGTTCACCCCATGAACAACCTCGAATAGTGCTTCCAGGTCGTTAACCGCACAAAGACATGACTGACCAAGGGGGAAGTGTCTATCAAAATGCTGCTAACCATTACCATGGAAAGTGGTGGCTCGTTTCAAGTTGTTAGCCAATATGAGCAGATTGCATAATCTCCAACCATACGGAATGTCATGTTGGACAGGCCGATCGACGTCACCATGGGGCATGTCGGCCTTCTCATCCAACAGCCACAATATACTACGTGTCATTTCTAAAGCTGAAGTCCCTTCCAAGCTTGGGCGGTGTTAGTATCATCCGGAATAGGCTTCCTGTCGATTCGGGCCAGCACTCACACAAATAGATAAAATACGCTTTTGATGGGAGTCGTAAGGCTGTGCGTGATCGGATATCGCGGGGTAATGCAGATACTTGCCTCCCTTGCAGCCTTGCTCCGGTTGACTGCTGTCTGGGCCCGGACGGCGGGGAGAGTGCGTAGATTGGCACGTTGGGCGAGGGGGCTGAAGTTGGGCGATGCGCATGTCATTTGAGCACAGTTCGAACGCCCATCCAGGGCATGGGCCTGGCAAAAAATGCTTCGAGAGTGCACGTTTAAAACGCTCACAAACCGCACACACACCCCATCATAACTCGCTGAGTCTTGGAGCTCGATGGCACATGGGGCGAGTCGACTCAGAGCGAAGCTGATACAACTGGAATTGGCCCAAATCATCATTATCATTGAATTACTAGTCACTTTTGAGTCATGAAATATGTCATACTATAATGAAATTGCAGAACCGTCCATATGATAATCGTAGCCTCGTCATAATCTAATCCATAATGCACCAATTGTCATACATACAAGCGCGCCCGTGGTAGTTGCGGATTGGTTCGTCAGATGGGGGACGCGAGAAGGGGAATGCATCTCGCCACAGGGGACGGGGAGGTCGAAGGGGGGCCCATGGTCTGTGCACGAATGCGAGGCGGAATCCTATGGCGTGGTGAGCACAATGAAATGAGGAAATATCGAATTATATACCTTCCGCCGCGGATGATGAGTTCTGTAAGCCGAGGATATTTGCGTGCAGCGATCAGATAGAGGTTGAGTGCACGGCCAGGGGGCGGGTATACGTTTATCTCGGCCTCGGTTTCGACTTCACGGGCGGGGTTTTTGGGTGTGGTAGTAGTGCCTATGTGCGGCAGTGTGTGTGCACGGCAGGGGCCACTGGGGGTATTGACTAGCGGTGTCGAGGTAGCATCGCAAAAGACGATTCGTTGGAGCGCAGGATTGGCTTGGGCAATGCGGAGAAGAGCGGTATTCCACAGACTCGGTAAGGGGGTGGTGATGCTGTGAAGACGAGGACACGACGCGAGGGCGGCGGGGAGGGTGACCCCTTCTTCACCGTCTTTTGCCAAAACATCGTCGGTAATTTTGAAGCCAATAGTGGCAGATTCCTGGAGGATATTATATTGGTATATGGGTGGGGATGTGGGATGTGGGACTCACCAAATGGTGCCATTGTGTAATGGCATGAGATACTCTGGCGAGAATATATTTTACACGGGGCAGTGTGAGGTAGGCTGACTGGGGCTTGAAGACACTGAATTGAGTCAGCGTCTGTGCGAGTGTGGACGTCTTGACAAGAGCGTCGCAAAAATTGCTCTCAGAATCTCCATCATCAATCCAGAGCTCAAGTGCTCGGAGACGAGTGCACGCCCGGATGATAGGGGCAGCGTCGGACCAGACCCCATGGAATGTGAGGCTACGGATACGATGGGCGTACTCTGGGTGTGTGGAAAGCACAACGGATAGTGCCTTTGCCTGGGCGGAAGAAGAAACTATGGGCGAGGCGTAGATATGAGGAATGGATAGACGGTGAAAGCGGCGGCTGGTGAGGAGCGGGGCAAGGCGAGCCGTGGACGAGCGTTTTGGGTGCCAAGCAGGGCGGCTGGCGGGATTTGGCGTGGGCTCGGGGGCAACAACATGGGCGAGTATTTTGTCGAGCAATTCTTCGGGAAAATCGAGGAGGGACATCGTCGGTTAGTCGCAAGGAGGGAAATGAGGAGAACACGATTTTTCAACGTACAGATTGATTACGTACTTATACAACCCTAACAACCGTCACCCACCCATTATTGTAACTTTGCACTACCAAGTACAAATGCAGGTTCGTTGCGTCTCAAGTTGTGCTTAAATTTAGCTTTACGGAACACTTACTCTGGCATATGTTTCTGATTTTAAAGATGAGGACAATTGATACATCATGGGAGATATACACGACGGCCGACACCGCATTGTGCACACTGACGGTTGCTGCAGAAATCAAGTCATAACCCCACAACTATAATCATACCATCCTCGCGAGGGACCAAAGTTAGCGTAATAGACATACGGAGATAGTCGACGAAGAGGCCGATAGTCGTTATCACGTAGATACTGCGCTGTGACACAGCCCGACTGGGAAATAGAAGAGCTGATTGGAAATGATGCATTGATGTGCCGTAAGGGCACCGCCCCACCGGCGGAACACCCATCGATACCCATCCCTCGGCGGCGCGGTATGGGTAGACTGGGAGGCGAATCAAAATGTCCATTGTGGTTGAGCATTCCATTGCAAACAATCCAATGGGGTGCAGCGAAGCTTTGGGATATATAATTGGAGGCTAGGGCAAGCTGACAGTCCGAATAAGGCCAGATCTTGAGGCACTTCAAGTTGGGCCGTTCAAAGCGCGTTAGCGCTAGCACTTATTGGGCTCTGGCTTTGTTTGTCTACAGACTTTGCTCATAATATCTGGCTGGCAATTTCTACGTTCTCTACGATTCCCTCCAGGGGGCTACCGAAACCTTTGGGTAAATGCTGGAAATTCAGAAGCCGACCCCCTAACACCCGGCCAGGTGTGGGCACTGTTGAAGTGCAAGCTTCATCAATGGACTTAGAATAATTCCGCTTATTATTACATAAGCATGTTCAGTTGTCTTCGACAACTGCCTCTACTATCATTGGCGGTGTTATGCAAAAGGGGGGAGAGATGTAAATTGCAATTTACATATGATTCTCCTAAAGCTACAGCCCTAAGAAAATTCAGGCAAAGGGAGAGTGTATATATACTGTAGAAATTCAATTCATAATAGAGTAGCGATAAATGAGGGGGGAATGCGAAGCCAAAAGGTGTAGAAATGACACTGTTTGAGGCTCTGTAAATGCAGATATGCCCCAGATCCG
>QGOG01005444.1:0-15620 GCA_003313185.1 Collybia sp. MG36 | reverse complement strand
CAGTGCCTATTATGTAAGCGGGCGTTAAGCCACAGCTTAGAGGTGCGAAGAGTTTTGACACTTACTGTTGACCCTGGGTTTGATACACTTTTCAATCTTTTGCATGACAAGAACGGCGACGCAGGCGCAAAGGTCGCTATTTGCCGCATCCTTGGAGCACTAGCAGGCCGGGGTATAATTACGTTTCAGTTCAGTGTCCGCAAGCATACTGATCGGCAGCTAGGCCATCTTGATACTCACAACAATAAATTCAGCACATTTTTCAACCTCCTGGATGACGATACCAGCGACGCATCCGTGAAAATCGCTACCTGCGATATTCTTGCAGCATTAACAGGCCGGGGTACAATTATATTGCGGGTTGTTGGCAAGCATACTAACTAGCAGCTAGGCCATCGTCTAATGGACGATCCTAAATTCGTCACACTTTTCCGTGTCCTGGATGATGAGAACAGCGATGCAGGTGTGAAGGTCGCTACCTGCCGCATCCTTGAAGCACTAGCACCGCACTGGGGTTCGGTTTGGTACATTACAATTCATTAGTCTGCATGCTAACGGGCAGCCAGGCCGTTATCTTACTGGTGACCCCACATTTGGCACACTGTTAAATCTCTTGAACAACCGAGGCGTCAACGCGGATGTGAAAATCGCTACCTGTCGTGTCCTTGAAGTGCTGGCACCAGCACACCAGGGTATAATTACATGATGGCTTGTTGACCGTGACGAGTATACTAATCAGTGCCCAGGTCTTTCCACTAAATTCGACACACTTTTCAATGTTCTGGTCGATAAAGGCAGCGATACAGGCGTCAAAATTGCTATTTGCCATGTCCTTGAAGCATTGGCAGGCCGGGGTACAATTACATCGCAGCTCGTTCGAAGGCGCACTGACTGGTACCTAGGTCATCTTGATGCTAGCAACCCTAACTTTGGTGCACTTTTCAATCTCCTAGATGATGAGAACAGCGACGCAGGTGTGAAGGTCACTACCTGTCATGTACTCGCAATACTAGCAGGCCGGGGTACGATTATACTGCAGCCCGCGGGCACGTACTAACTGATAGCTAGGCCATCTTGATACTGGCGACCATATATTCGGCGTGCTTTTCAATCTCCTGGGCGGCAAAAGCAGTGATGCAAGCGTAAGGGTCTCTGCCTGCCGCGTTCTTGAAGTACTAGCACCACGCTGGGGTAGGATTCAGTGTACGGCATCTTGTTGGAAAGCGCACTAATTGACAGCTAGGCTATCGCCTTGCTGAACTCCCTGAATTTGGCGCACTTTTCAATCTCCTGGACGATGGCAACATCAATGCAGACGTTAAAATCGCTACCTGCCGCGTCCTTGAAGCGTTAGCACCACACTGGGGTATAATTGGTGTATGGCAGCCCGTTGGAAAGCGCACTAATCAGTAGCCAGGTCCTCCCGCTGGCGGCCCTAAATTCGACACGCTTTTCAATGTTCTGGTCAATTGGGACGGCGGCGTGAGCACGGGGATCGCTACCTGCCGCGTCCTCGAGGCACTAGCATTCTGGGGTACAATTACATTTCAGCCCGTTGACAAGCATATTAACTAGCGGCTAGGCCATCTTTTTGGTGATGAGGTCAATGCCCGGGCAATATATCGCCTGATAGTCAGGTCAAGCAAAGACCTGCAAATTGCTGGGCTGAAAGTGCTGGGCGTTTTCCGACTCGATAGCATTCCGCCCGACGTCCTAGCCGACATCCGTGAGTTGGTGATGGAGCTAATAGACGGAATAGATGATGATCAATTGAGCGCGACGACGGCATTATGTTTATGTATCCACCATCGTATGGCTTCAGTTCGGAACCTTCAAGCGCCCTCTGACATGCTATGTATAGCTGAATTTTTGCACGAAGCCATCGAGGATATTGGTACTATTTTCAAGTCCATTGATATTTTGGTGGGGTATACTATTGGGGAAAATTATTTCGCAACGGACATTAGCGTCCGCTGTGCGCTGGGCTTGGTGGAGCTTATGACATATGAAGGTAACCATATAAATCTGTTCAATTTTCCAACGTTCAGCTCAAAATTCCTGAGAATGGTTTCAGCAAGTCATCCTGAAGAAGCCGCAGGTTGCCATCACTCTCGTGAACATGCTTGGTGATGATAGTCCTGTTGTCTGTCAGGCGGGATTACAGGGAGTTTTAGCATTCTGTCGGAGTGGTGAGCTGACTAGATGATCCTCCATGCGGTCTCCATCACGGATTTGTATGCAGATGTGCTCAGGGTGTCGATGCGGGATACACCTGTGATCGAGCTCCTAGCGTGGAAGGCCACCAAATCCAGTGCGCTAGTCGTGCAACGCAACACACTTCGGGCCCTTGAGGCTCTGGTGCAAGATGGTAAGTGTCTTCATATTTTCATTGGTGCGTCGAGGGTGGCGGAGGTGCTATACGCTTTTTTTTCGCAGAAAGGATGGCGGACCAGGCCACATCTATCAGCCTGCCCCAAATAAGCAAGCGTCTACTGGAAATTGAATCTCTTCACATCGCCTGTATGCGCTTCCTCGGAGCACTCTCAGAACATGGTAGCCCCATAAGAAACATATACTTCTGTTGCTAAACAGTCTACCAGGAGCAACGAAAACCACTATTATTAATGAAGGTCTCATCCCGAAACTTATGGATCTTATGCGAAACGGGGGCTTGGTCGCTCGCTGTTGCGTGAAGGGAGTATTGTCTCGGATGTTTGTACACGGTAGGTTCCCCCGGCCGCTCGAGGTTTTACTCGGTCGACGTAATTTAAGACCAGCTCCGAGAACATGCGAAGGACCTTGGATTTATCCAGGTTCTGGCGACCATCCTCACCTCACCAGAAATGTATAGCCTGGGGCCCCCGGCAGGTAGTTTCTGCATCCTGTTCTCAACTTGCAATCCTCATAGATTCGTGTTCGTCAGCCAGCAATGATGCTCCTGAATCAAGACATGTTACAGAAGGCACTCTTATCAAGAATGTATCACAGGTATGGTACATGGTGGCGGTTTCGGGGAAGTCTCCGGTGGCCATTTCAATGTTCGCGATGGGACCTTCCGGAAGGTGTCGGGTGGGATATTCACCATCTCAAATGGAACCTTTGGCGATCTTTCTGGCGGAACGTTCATCATCTTTGGCGGTACCTTCGGGAAGGTGACAGGCGGAAATTTCATCATTTATGGCGGCAAGTTTGGAGATGTGAGTGGCGGTGAATTCATCGTTTCGGGGGGAAGCTTTGGTGATGTGGATGGCGGGCGATTTCTTGTTACCCCTGGCAGTGGAACGTTCGGGCAGATAACCTGTAGAGCGGAATTCAATTCATCGGAAGATATTACTCTCAACGATATGTCTGGGAGCCTCCATTTATCATCTCCAGCGAATTTCAATCGACAGTGTACGATCTACACCCACTTCAATGGAATAAAAGAACTCCTCGAGCGTTTGGCTGGATCTGGTGAGCAGGCTCGCTTTCCTATGGGAATGAAACGTCCGATTTATGTTGTCAGGAGAGGAATCACGAGCAGAATTGATACAGGCCGGGATTATCTCCACTCTCGTCGGCCACATCAGCTTCGTTGGCGTCGCCTCCTTCCTGAAAATCCTGAAATATGGTATGTCCAATCAATTCCTCTGCGAGGTAGGCGTTCAGATGATACCATAGACGATATTCGAACGGCCATGCTGGAGACAGATGTCGTGTCAGTGATAGTTGCCTCGATGCTTGAAAGGGGGCTTGTGGATTCGGACGATTGCAACAAGAGTAAAATCATGGTTCTTTCCGAATTGGCAGACCATAGTTCGTGGCTCATTCTGTGGGCATCGTGGAGTGTTCAGCTGAGTATTGTGATACCTACAGATGCAGCTAGCCAGGAACTCGTTGGACGCACCATCGTCCGGCACCTTCCTGCCATCAGGAAAAACGCAAGTCAGGAGGTAATCCGCGGATTAGAAGAACTTTGCGTCAGCGATGAGTTGTGAGGGAGCTTTATGATTCCGTTTGGCGTCTAGTTATTGGGGGTGGATATATGGATTCGCGGACTCGGAATTTACGTTGGCTGCTTTTCCAAATTCCAGCCCGCCCAATACGTGGGTCTCAAGTTGATACGTTGTGTTCAAACGGAAATGTGGAAGAAAGCCTGCTCTACCCAATGTCTGGCTCTCATACGGGAGCGCTGAACTCAACACCGACAGTGTAGGTAAGTAGCACTCAAGCTTGAGCTTGCTTCATACCATGGACTGCTGGCGCCCCTCGCGGCATGGAGAGGACATGAGAACGGCCACCCCAACACTGGTTCTAGACAGGAATAGGGCCTTCCCGTCGTGGATTCAATGATGGCTTTTGCTCGCACCCAGGAGGCCTTGCAGAGCCTGCCAGAGGCTTCCGTGGTCCTCATGTGCGATACGACCTTTGCTGCGATCCCTCTTCTTCACGCTCAGGTGCGCCTCGATTATCCCAAAGTCCAGCTCATAACGTCATTAATGCGGCTCCCGTTAGTTCAGATTAGATGCTCCCGTTCACCTGGAATGCATTTAACCCCCAGCTAATCCATATGAATCAGGAATTACAACAAAGGGTGTCAATGCACTGATACCCAAACCGTTCCAGCATCTACTACAAGTTTCCCGGGGCCCTGAAAAGCTTGTCGATATCCAGCTCATCTGCGCCAAAGTTGTGGGGATGCTCACCAGCAAGAGTTCAGAAACACTCCACCTACCGCCACCGCACAGCATGGGTCCATTTCATTGCCAATACACGCGATCGGAAATACACCCCATTGTCGTGTAAGCAACAGCGTTTGACGCGGTTTCCACAAGTCCCATGAGGACGAGGAGAATGGAGAGCTGGGGATTCAGGTCCAATTTTATACTGTGTTGTCTTCAGGTTTCGGATGGCGGGTCCACTGGCGCTGGTAGAATCAAGCTTTCATACCACCCCCGCCGGCGATCCAGAACGCGGGAGACGCGGCTGGGCATTATTCCCGGGTGAAACCGTCCTTCGTAGGATGCGCATGCCCTCTAGAGCGAATTCGATGGGGGGGGGAAAGGTTGGGAACCCCACGGCGTCGATTGGCAGCCACGGCGTTCCGCAGTGAATCTTGACGGATATACCATTTTGCAGGAGGGAAAGGGGGTGGGGCCATCCGTGGATCGGCCGTCTCGTTTGGAGGAAGGAGATTATGATGATGGTGGTGTGGGGCCAAGCCGCACCGGTAACGTGTTAGTTGCCCGTCATTTGTGACGGTGTTCCGCGTCGGATGCGAAGCGAGGAAGGAGCGGGTAGGGCTGGGTGGCCGAGATATTGTGTGCGAAAACCATGTGGATGGTGGGGTTGCGAGACGAGCGGCGGTGGTGAGATTGAGCCACAGCCGGTCTCATTTGGGAGAGCGGGGTGGTATCAAAGGATCCGTCGACATCACCTCTCTGTATTTGATGTAGCGAGTGGATTGAATGGTGGCGTTGGGGGTTGACGCGGACGAGGTGCATGTGGAGAGTGGATGACGGTGATTTTGAGGCCGATGCGTATTCGGAAAAACATTGTGAATCATCCAAAAATGTCGGAAACTTAGTGACAGATGATTTTCCTCTTTTTCTGCCAGTGGACGTCGTAGGGGAAGCGGCACGTTCGGGTTTCGCGGGAGATTGTTTGGTTATTTGCATCCAAAGGTTGAATGCCGAGTCGCCGACGACGCGGCCACACCAAGACTTCAAACTCCGAATGGCTACCTTGGCACCGCTCAACATTTTGGCCCAAGCGCCTACTACCCCAGACTACCCCAGAAGCAATTTCTATACGCAGGGATACATATCTAACAACACCATCTATCCTACGGCGGCGAACAAAAATCCCAAACCAGGAATCACGCGGATGAATCCAGCAGGCCACAGGGGTTGGCGTCCATCTAACATGAACGTCAGTAACTGCCATGGATGGTACAGACGGAATCACCATGGCATATCTTCATATTCAGCTCAAATACTCATACCATGTAGAAGCGATCCCTTATCCGAGCTACCCCGTAAAAATGTGCTGCTCCCACGCCGTGAAGGATACCTTTGCAAGAATGTCAAAAATTCCTCGACGGGTGAGCAATGCCTCGCTCCCCAGACCTGAACGAAGTAATCTCTCCGCTGGACGAGGCGAAGTTGGTTGTCCGCGCTCTGATCCATCCAAGAAGACACCGCATCAAAGAAGGTACCCAAATCCTCGTTGGTGAATACTCCCGAGTGACCAAACACCTCAATAATTTCGCTGGCGATCAGGCTTGCCGACTCCGAGCTCATGCGTTGATCCCGCATGAGATTTCGTAAAAGCATCGCCCTCTGCCAGCGTAGTTCTGTTTCATGTTATGAAGACGGGGACAGGGGTGCTTGTCGGAGACACACCTTGAGACATATCAAGATCCTTGAATGTGGCGTAGAATAGCGATGGGCTAACTTCACAGCGGGATGAATTCAGGACCCGTACGCAACGTTCTACGATTGGGAAATCATTCCGGCGATGGTTGGTATGGAGGCGGCTATTGAGATACTTGACAATGGCGACATCTTTGGTGACATCCTCATTCAATGATTTCGGGAGGATTTTGGCATATGACTCGAAGGACCCCGGACTGGGGCGTGATAATTCTGTATCTCTCCTCTGGTCATTCATAGATGCCAGACCATGTTCAATGTATCGAAGCTCCAAATCCTGCAAACAGAAGCTTATCTGATGGACCATGTCCCGACTATGCGAGTAAGTCTTATCGAGCCAGGTAAGTCCGCGTGCTGTATAGTTCCCCAATGTGATATGATTGGAAATGAAGTGGATTTCGAAGGAAACCCAGTTTGGTGATTTCTTGAAGGGGGGTGGAAGAATCCACGTGGCGAGGCGGAGGAACAATCGCGACTGCGGTGACTTGAATACAAACATTGGAGGATGGATGTAGTGGCCAGGCTGGAATCCCTTGCGCGCCCAATAGGATGCGTATTGGAATGCGGGTGCTAATGTCGTAACCACAAAGAACGCCACGCCCACCCCAACGGATGTTATCACAGGAATGGCAACCTTCCTATCAAAGCCTAGCAAAAAGTCGGCGAGCCCAATGAAGAAGAAAATGAGCGCAAACTCCAAGAGTAAGGGAAGGGCGCCGAGGACATCTGCGGCTCTCCACCACGCGAATCCCTCGCGTCGAAACTGATGCAAACCTAACCCCATCTCCTTCGGGATTCGAGAGGCATCGCGGCGGTACCGTCGAAGCCACTGCTTGCACACCATCCCGAATAGCGCTGCTGCGAGGCTGAATGTCAAACTCAAGAACCAGAATGTATTGATGCGGATGGATGATGCGGAAGGAGAGAAGAGAGGGAATGTCGTGGCATTCTTTCCTGCAAGCTGGGCGGAGATGTTGAGCAAGATCTGGGTGTTCACGCCCGGAGGATCAGGTTGCAACCATTTGTATGATTCGATAGCAAACGCGGTGACAACGGAAGAAAATAGACCGGCCTTGCAAAGGTCATGAGAATAAGACAAGTACCCGACGATCATCAACGCACAAAGGTGAGAAGTGAATCGATTTCGCTATTCCACCCCACGCAGAAGTCCTCGTCGAATTGGTCCGCCTTATCCTTGCAAGCGTTCCAGTGATCTCCTGTACCGGAAGGCAGATAGAAGGGCATCTGCCCAGAACACCATTGGCGCCGGAGTGGCCCCTAGACGGTGTCAACATTCAGAATGCTATTTCCAACTCGACTTGGCCCGTACCTGAGTTTGGGAGTTTGGAGGATTGGTTCCAGGAGGAGCAGAAGAAGCTATATTGTGCTTAGTCTCAAAAAGGGGTTCCAGGTCATTCTTCATCGCGGAAAGAGATATTGTCGTCAAAACTGAGAGGGGAGTCTGCTGTCGTATATTTCTGAATTCAGTCTTTCAAGCGCTTCTCGTTCCAACAATGACATAAGAAACTCACCATCTCTTACGTGGGGACATAAGTGAGCGCCGGCGTGTTGACTTCGTTTTTCTCCTCGAGGAACTCATGCCCCGACCTCCCTTACTCACCCTTTTCATGACATGGTCACATGTACGCATGAACACGGCCAGGGCGCGGAACGAACTCACCATCTCGTGCGTGTGGGCATGGGTGGGAGAGGTTAGCTATAGGTGGGCAGCAGAGAGTAAGAACGCGCCCAGATTGATTGATCATTCTGCTGGGGAGTGAAAGGTCCGTCGCTGGCGTGCCTGACAGAGGATTGGTATTCTTTGGGGGGAGACAGGAGCAGCTCGTTTCTCACAAAAGCCTACGATCATATATGAGCTTGACCCTTATCTCTATTGTTAAGGGTTGTGAGACCCTCGGCTGAGCGCTAGCCCCCACCTGATCAGCGATACAGAAGGACGGTATGGAAGAAGTAGTTTTTGATTACTTGTTGGCGGTCGCCTCGCAGTTGGCACGCCCTGGCTAAATGTTTGCCCAGGAGAGGTCAGCCGCCGGGACATTGTGATAATACGAAGAGAATAGAGCTGCGTCATCTTCATGTTTTGGATGGCGGGATTACTCCAGCAGATGGAACTGCGACTCCACCATCCATGAGTATCCATAATGCTAGCTCGCAGCTAATTGTACTGACGGTAACATCCTCCACACTGTTCTCCTTTCTATGGTGGCGTTCGCTTCCAGCGCTCATGCTAGGAAGGGTCTGAACCGATTCGCGGGTGTTGCTGTCAAATATCAAATAGAGGCGGACGTGAAGTCGCATGAAACCGCCAGGAATGGCTACCAGGAGGGCGTCTGGGCCATTGGAGTTTCATGCATGGCGCTGGGTGAAACTATACGCACGATCCATATTCAGACGATGTTCAAATTGTGTACAAATTACTTTGCTATTTGTGAAATTAGGGATCGAAAAGTGTAAGGCATACCCTGAGGCCCGTTGCCAATTACAAGACGTTCGTATTCTAGCGAAAGTTGAGTTTCCGAGTCAGTACTACGCACAAAATTTGAAATTGGAATATTCATCACCTATCCGCACCCAAGTTTTGCTCTTCATTTTCACCAGTGCCCAGGTTTCTGACCGCCCCGCATTTCGACCATCACTTCAGGTGGCTTGGGTTCTCGCGAGACGGGCCGGCATAGAGGGAACACCAGTATTGCGCCCTGCGTCTTTGGTGCCGTCATCCGAATGTTCTGGCATGACCATATAGGCGGATGAAATTTCAGCGCTTGAAATCTGATGTCATTGTGGAAACAGTGAGGCAGAAACAAGACCTAGAAGACGAAGGACAGTAGTTTTCTGTTGGGTGGGTAGATTGGGGCAGTATTCAACGATTCGAAAGGTACAGTCTGCCAGTGCTCATTTTTGAGTCAGTGGGCGAGGGCGAGACTAGGGCCGCAGACCAACCAAACAACACAGCCCACATCACCGGAGGATTCATTCCAGAAGGACGCGCTTTTCGACTCTCGATGGTTTTACCTAGTGCTGGCCCGGCGCTGGAGTATGTGCACATGGTGGCGTCCATAAACAACTTCAGAAGACAACAGGCTCAAACCCAAGTAATTAACGTTAATTAACGTTAATCAATTCTTCTTTCCAATCGCAGCACCATCGACAAAGTTCGCAACCGTTCGTTCACTATTCCCATGTGCTATTCCATTCTCACCGCAAATAGTGGCCCAGTCTGGGGCCCTGATGACAAGAAGAAACCATCCCCAGCGAACCCAGATGGCGCCAAGGACATCTACCGACCTGATATCTTGGAGGTTATCGAATCCAAGATCGCCGAGCTTGATGCCGAATTGAGGGCCCTCAGCCTCGATATTCACGGTACTTGCTCTAATCCTGGAACCTGCGGGGCACAAATAATAATTGAATCACTTTAGCACACCCGGAGCTCATGTTCAAGGAGCAGTAGGTCATTATCATTCACGGTATTCGCACTCCTGAAGAAACCCAGTCACGCGCATGACGTATTGACAGCCTTTATGATAAGACACGGGTTCGAAGTGGAGAAGCATTATCACCTTGAGACGGCCTGGAAAGCCACCTTCTCTCATGGCAGTGGCGGGAGAGTGATTGGTGTCAATTCAGAGGTCAGTCTTCATTATCGGAAGCCCATTCGTTCCCAAAGTTTATTGCCATCCAGATGGACGCGTTGAAAGGGATTGGCCACGCATGCGGCCACAATCTCATCGCAATTGCAGGTATACAGTCACCTTCATTGTAAAGCGCGTCCATAACTGTCGGATATAGGCGTCGCAGTCGCATGTGCTATCAAATCAGCAATCAAGAAGTTCGATATATCAGGAACCGTTCTGCTCCTAGGGACTCCAGGTAATGAACCTCTTTTGTGGATCAAACCCTATTCAACGCGATACAGCAGAAGAAGGAGGGTCTGGGAAGGTCATCCTCCTGGAAAAGGGGGCTTACAAGAGCATGGACGCCTGTTTGATGTTGTCGCGCTTTACACTGGTAATTTCGGGGTGCTTATGATGTTCCCAGGTGCCATCCAGGTCCAGGATCCATCGGCTCCGTCAGTTTCTTTCGTTGCGTGGCGCTTCAGGGCCTCCAGATTGAATATTTCGGCCACACGTAAGCTGTTGCTGCACCTTTCCCAGACAGTGTGGACACTGGATTCATAGTGCCCACGCTGCATTGTCCCCATGGGAGGGGATAAATGCATTGGATGCAGCGGTTCTTGGATACAATAATATTTCGGCACTTCGCCAACAGCTTCACCCCACTCACCAAGTTCATGGGATCATTGAGGGCAAAGACTGGGCACCAAACAGTCAGCGTTATTTTAACCATCCTCTTGAAAACTAACGCTGCATTTAGTTATTCCTGATTATTCAAAAATGCGGTAAGCGCAATGCTGCACTATTCTGCGTATCATTCGCTCACCTGGGCGAACAGCTATCTTGTCCGAGCCCCCACCCGAGCAGAACTTGAGGTAACAGTCAAGCGGGTGATACCGTGCTTCACGTGCGAAATTCTCCGGCCGTTTCCCCCAAACGCTCATATCTATTCAGCGCTGCTGGTCTCGCTACCGGATGCGAGGTGAAAATCCACTTTGGGGGCTCGGTTCATGACCTGCGACAAAATAAGACCCTGAGTTCGTTGCTTCACATTCTTGTGACCATTTTTGATGACCATTCCAACCATAGGTGGTGAAGTCGCCAATATTATCCGCAGCAAATATGGAGACATTGAGTATGAATCTGGCCCTGGAAGCGCATCGACGGATTTCGTGAGTTTCTTGGTCAAAGCCAGTGTGAAGTCGATGGCTAATCAATGATGGGTCAGGGCAATGTCACTTATGGTGCGCAGCGAAAAGTGCATTACGCCTCGATCCTTACCGTTGTCTAGAACTGCCATCGTTGCATCCAGGATTCGGTGCGTCTAAATTGAGGGGGGCACAGCCGCGTGTCACGGATCTGATGTGGTGGTTTAGCGATCCCAACTACTCCAAACGGAGGAAATCACACAGCCGGGTTTGAAAAATCCGCGGCAACCATTGAAGCCCACTACGCGTGCTTGGACGTGTCCAAAGCGCTTGCGGCGACCGGCGTTCGGGTGTTGATCGACGACGAGTTCATGGCGGAGGTGTGTTCAATGGACGAAAGCGAACGGGTTCAAGTTGTTTGATGTTCTTGTTATTTTAGGTCAGGAAGACTTTCGAAGAAGACCAACAACTCAGAGTAGGGGTTGTCCGAGGGCAGGCTCCTACTCACTCATCCATTGGCCTGTTGCATCAGGTAAACGTGGTATGATTGGAAATGAAATAGATCTCAAAGGGAAGTCCGGTCCCGCGGTTTGTCACTGTGGGAAGACGGAGGAACGATCACGACTGCGGTGACTTGAACATAAACATGAGGGCCTGGGTGTGGTCTTCACCGGACTGGAATCATCCACGCGCCCAACAGAGAGTATAGTCGATATGGTCTTCGCTGGACTGGTATTTTTTCCACGCACTCAACAGAGAGTATACTGAAATACGGGCCCGAGCACTACTGTCGTAAACCTAAGGAATACCACACCCCCCACCTTACTTGGGCAGTAAACTCATTGTGCCCTCAGAGGCGAGCAGCAACACGAAGAAATCAGCGCTTATGTGTCTCTGCACCCGATCTCGCAAGCGCTCGTGGCTCCAACAATAGCTCAAGGAACCCACCAGCCCGTATGTATGGGCATAAATGAGCGCCGGCATGTCAACGTAGTTTCCTGCTCGCAGAACCCATACTTGCCCTTTGTTGATAATGATATGCATGCGCGAAGGGAGGGCGCGTGTACATCAAGAACTCACTGGTGTGGATGAGCGCCGGCACGCCAACGTCGTTTCCCTCCTTGAGTAGCCCGTGCTTCGACCTCCTGTCACTGACCTTTGTCCATGACAAGGCACTACATGTGTATGCACAAATATTACTTCCGGGTGGCAGGACATCGAACCGACTGGAGTTCGCGTCCAGAACATTTTCGTAATGAGTTGATTGTCGATAAGCGCCATCAATAAGAACGCTCGTCAATTCATACACTAGTATCAATATATCTCCCAATCTTCCATCCTTTGAGTTCTGGCCACAGCGAGAAAAATGCTCGGCAGAACGAAAGAAACTAACTTGAAGCGCACTTGCCCAAAATCAGCCTTCGCTGAAACCTTGGGCCGAGACGCTGCACAACTGACCTTGAAAAGACAGTGTGTTCATATCGAACATATTTGTGCCTACGGTTATGGTGGCCTCACCGACAAAAGATCAGAAATTTCCCCATCCTCTATGACCGCCGCCACGACCACTGGTCGTGGCACCTTGGCAGCCTGTACACCCACAACCATCCTATACAACATGAATCCATTTCAGCGCCAATACAGGCAAACAGAAGCGTACCCCATTGTCCCAGACCGCAGCAACGTTGGGTGTGGCACCCATAAGCCCCACGAGGACGAGGAGAATGGAGACTCGGAGCTGGAGATCTAGGTTCAATTTCATGGTAATGTCCGCGCTGTCTTCAGGTTTGGGGTGGTGCGTGGCCCAGCAGGCGACCTCAGGTGACCTCAGGCTCTTATACCGTTCTCACCGGCGGCGCGGGAGGCGTGGCTGGGTGCTATTGGTGGTACTATTGTTCCCGATGAACCAAAAATTCCC
This sequence comes from Collybia sp. MG36, assembly GCA_003313185.1. Taxonomy (NCBI): domain Eukaryota; kingdom Fungi; phylum Basidiomycota; class Agaricomycetes; order Agaricales; family Clitocybaceae; genus Collybia; species Collybia sp. MG36. Next base: position 2,506 of record QGOG01005444.1, on the reverse strand, counting down.
TTCCGTTTTTAAAAAATCAACAACTCTCCCTTTTCCCTCCGGTCTTCTTCGGCTTTCCACTGTAGACTATCCACACATATGCCAATTTAATATCTCAGAATTTGATCTGTGTTCTCAATGTCCGAGACAACAGCCGGTGATGTGAATTTAATTCACACCTAGAGAATCTATGATTCTTCGAGAATGGGGCCCTCCCACAAGCTGAGAAAAATCATGGGCATTTTAAAGGTATTTATATACATCGTCATGTATTTAATTCAGCTCCCCAGTGTGGCGGGCTCAGAGGGAGCTAGTGAAGAGGGCCAATTTGGTGGGTCACAACATGTCACGGTAATGATTCTGTAGCACTCATCAACTCACAACATCAGCAAAATGACAAAAATCTTTTTGATCTTGTTTGTCTTTGAGTCTTGTGTCAAGACAAATTATCTTGGGGCAAGACCTGAAAGTGCCCAAGCCCAAAGCTCCAAGCCCAAAGCCTCAAGCCCAAGTGAATCAAGCCTCAAGCCCAGGCCCAAGCCTCAAGTTGGCACAGTCTTGTGTAAGTTATGTACCCTCTCTTAAATAAGACCACCCTGTCTTATTCAAGACCAGCAATCTTGCTCAAGATCATAAAGGCTGTAAGATAGGTTGGTCTTGCAGTGTCTTATGGGCATCTTACAGCCAGATTCCCATCATGATACACAGAGGATTTAAATTGATCACATTGGCAGTAAATTAAATGCATTATGGTACATGATAATATATACAACAGTTACAAGTCGTGGGGTGCAATGTAGGATACGGTTTCGGGGTCATGCAGTTGGGGGCGATCACATGTCATTAGTAGCTGGGGTGGGTGCGGCCGCGCGTCGTTGGCGGGGGTAGCGCGATCCCCAGGTGTGGTCAATGGTGAGACCGGCGCTTCATGCGGGTGTCAGGCGAAGGCGGAGCCGCGATTGAGCAGGGGCGGGGAAGGCACGTGGCCGGGCGTGGTCAGCGAGTGGCGTGGTGCGTTCGACCATCTGTTGCTAATTGAAGTGCTGCGCACAGTCAGCAGATGGGACAGTGGATATGTTTGCGCATGGGTCGTGGATGGGACGATGGATGTGGCCGTACAGCTGATGAGCTGAGATTGAGCAACAACAAAAAGACAGAGAAAATCTGTCACTCACCATGTAGTCGTAGGAATTGAGCGCCGCCGACGCCACATGAGAGGTTCAAATGCCCGAGAGGGCTATAGTGGGCGTGATCGTGTGTGCGGTGGGCGAAAGGCATGTGTCGCCTGGTGTGGGTGTCGAACGTGGCATGCTGGAGGTTATGGTTGAGCAACAACGAAAAATCAGATAGAATCTGTTACTCACCAAACGCTCATGGACATCGAGCATTGTCGGTAGGCCTCCCGTTCCCTGGGGAGGCCATAGGTGTCAACATTGGCGGAGCTGTGACTGACACGTCAGCTGAGTCCAGCGAAAATTCTTCCAAGTTGGTTTGAACTCCGCTTGAAACGGCCACGTCAGTTACCGGTTCTGTTTTTCCACTTCATTGCTTTCTCCCCACCCTCCTCACCGTGGCAACCAGTGAAAGGCCGCCCACCACCACAGGGTTGGTCGCAGTTGTCGGGACTCCATGGTCGCATGGTGAGTGATCTAAATATCTATTGTTCGTACAGTGTCAAACTCAACCACAACCCGGGATCCTGCGACCAGAGGACGACAAGACCACGGACCCAGTGGAAACGATGAGCAACAACATCGCGCCACCCCTGGGGTTCTATGGTAAGTAAAACCCCTACTCCCCCCCCCAACGACGCTCACCTACAGCCCACAGCCCACCCCCAACTGCGAACAACGGACGACGTCCGCGTGCTAGAGGGCGCGTAGCGCGGGATGATCCGTTTTCAACAACGGTCTATGGTAAGTAAAACCTCTACTCTCTCCCCACAACGACACTCACCTACAGCCCACAGCCCACCCCAGCAACCGCGAACAACGGACGACGTCCGCGTGCTAGAGGGCACGTAGCGCGGGATGATCTGTTTTTAACAACGGTCTATGGTAAGTAAAACCCCTACTCTCTCCCCCCAACGACGCTCACCTACAGCCCACAGCCCACCCCAGCAACCGCGAACAACGCACGACGCCCACCTACTAGAGGACGACAGGACATGTAGCAGGGAACGATTCGTTTCCAACGAGTGACGCTAGTGTGGGTTGGGAATGACGAGGACGTGGGGCCACAGCACTGGGCGAAGGGATTGATGGTGCTGCTACCATCGCGCGCGCCGTTGTTGTGCACCTGGTTCTGATATCAACTAGTATATATTACTGGCCAGCTGTCCAATTATATTTCAGAACCAATTCAATCCTACTTTCACTGCTTTCCAATGGTCTTAATGTGATCTTGAGATGAGAGCTTCCATACTCTTACTGCTAGTCTTATGTGTGCTTGAGTGTCTTGGGAAAGTCACTGAAGAAAAAAAAAACAGTGAAAGTCATACCCCCCTGAGTGAAATTCATATTTCACC
>QGOG01005443.1:0-15961 GCA_003313185.1 Collybia sp. MG36 | reverse complement strand
TTATCAAGTGCGTTGAAAAAGCGCACGACGTTCGAATTCTATCATAGGCCCGGCATCAGTATTTCAAACTGTCAAAAGCCACCATGACCTTACATGCTGTGTATCAAAAATGGTTCAGACATCTTCCATCGAGGAATATGTAGAACATACCGTGCCGAATTTATTGCCTGTGCCATCGAAGCAAAGGACCAGTGTCCTAGCTCGGTTCTCACCGACATCGTTGAGCGGGATATGGCTGGACCTCTGAGCTTCGTATTGCTTCTTCCTTCTATCATCGATGTCTTTACTATTCAAGACCGGTGTGGTACCAACCGACGCCGGCAGCTGGGCTGGGGTCGCAGTGGGCATGGGTCGCGAAATGTTTCCGGGTATTGGTGTCTGCTGTCCGATAGACCCAGCCGGATCTGCTGGTGTGGTAGCTGATCTGTTATTTCTGTCGCGTCCCGGACTGCTCATCGCGGACAGAGCCCCGGGGTTAACTAGGCCTTCATGAGAGCCCTCAAATAGGGCGGATTGCTCTGGCTCGGTGGGACCCACTACCGGAGACATAGTGTAGCCTGAAACCGGAACGCGCCCTGGAGTGTCACTCGAGGACTGTCTATTGGGGGCCGAAGCGCGCTGAGCGGGCAGTGCTATATTAGATCCAGCCTGCGGGGTGCGGACCGCCGCCGGGAACCTTGATGGACTTGATCTTGGAGTTTGTGAGGCGTTACTCCCAGGAGGATGCGGAGGCGTTGACATGATAATCGTCCGGTCTTGCTGATTTATTCGTATCCGAGGGGGAGGGGGAGAGGGGGGTAATACTGAAGTCGTGCGCCCGGACAGTGTATATAACCCACTCGTGTGTCCTCACCTGCGCAAAGAGTGCTGCGTCAAGGTTTCTGAACCCCATCCCAATCCCCATCCAGACAGAACCTGAAGGAACCTACAGTGTGGTAATTGCAAACAGGCAACCGAATTGGCTGGAACGTGCTGGGCATGCTGTCGTTGGTTTGCATCATTTTCTCGAAACCGAAGCCTCGTGAAAAACACGATAAGAGCGAGGTCAAAAGTGGCTGGCGCATGAGCGCTTAGACGAATTAAATGCTGTGTCAAGCTTTGACGCTCCATCCATGTCAGATCGGGTTGGGCATAATCCCCATAGCTGGGTGAATTTTTTTTTTTGAAACCTGAAACGCGATGGTAGATATGTCCAAAAAAGCGTTGAGCAGATCGGGTAGATGATTGCGGTGCTTTGAAAGGGAGCAAATTCGTGTGTGAAACATGCGAGGAGTTAGGAAATAGTATACGTACACCGAGCAAGGTAGTACAATGTACATGCACAGTAGACATTCAATCGGACCCCGCATGAAAGCCGAAAGGATTCAATCCAAATCCCCTGGAGCGTCCCCAACCACCATTGACTGGTACCCTGAGATTACGTAATGAAATTCAACGGATCACACAAGCGGCAAGCCTCATTTTAATTTTACTAGTGGTGTCGGACCCCGTGTACCCAGATCAGTTGTAATTACAACTTGGCGCCCAAGATGCCAGACTCGCACTGCCAGGTTCGCAATGGAGTTCTCCAGCGAGATGAGTTCGTAATACACCCTCCGCAATTATTCGGCCAGATGCACGCCTTCTCATAACCGCCTGGCGAATGCGTGGTTCAAATGCTAAGATGGGATTGGATGGATCTCATTTAAAGCCAGCCAGTTCTTACCTCAGTTGAAAGTCTGATACACACTCCTACACCAAGCCTCACGCGAAAAACCGTCAATGGCGGCCTCTACCTCCACCCCCACCCCCACACCAGGTCTCTTTGATTGTTTTGGGCAGCGCGCAAAGGTGCCTTTCACCGATCCTTCATACATTGTGAGGCTTTGTTTCCCCGCGACCGGTGCTATGTAGCAACTGATTCGCGTATCGTTTGCAGACCTCGTTCCTTGCTCTCGAGAAGAGATTACGAGACGACAAGGCATCCCCTTATAATGACCGACTCAATACCGTAGGTTCTCTCCCGGATACCAAACACATGACTCACCACTCATCCCGCAGGTTCAAGAAGCATTCGGGTTCATCTCAAAGCCAGAGAATGCGGGATACGCTGAAGCAGTCAAGAAATCTGCAAGATTCCAATGTTTGATTTTTGATTTTGATGGCGAGCGTAATCTAAAATCATATAGTCCATAACAAACGACCCACCGCCCGTCGCCTTGGAGCCTCCCATCTGCATATTGCCGACTGTTTCCCTTACGTGCTCTCGGTTGAAGGCGCACCCGAACCAGCCAGTGGCCACCCCCCCGCGGAACGTGTCTTTGATTATCTTTTCAAGACCAAGGAAGTACATACCACTACTTTATATTGCAGATCTCAATTCAAATGAAATTACAGAGAGTTGATCATCTAAATGGGCTGTCCGGGCTATTCTATGCGTTGGCGACCATTATATCCGTAGGTTCTGCTGATTTGTGTATGATTCAGCTAAGTTGTATTTTCTCAGCTGACATTAGTTCGACACAAGAGGGGAACCGGTTACAACGAGACCTCATTCCTCCTCGATTTATCCCCACTCTATGGCGCAAACAAAGTAGAGGAGGAAACCATCCGAGTCCGCGATGGCACCGGGCGACTTCGGCCAGACGAATATTTCGAGCAGAGACCATTGACGCCATCCGCAGCCGTACTCCTTATCCTGTTCAACCGTAACCACAATGTCTGTGTACAGATCTTCGCCTTCTCTCCTTTATTCATTATTGCTCTATTAGTGGATCGCAGAACAACTTATGACCAAGAACAATAAATGGGTCAAGCCATCACCATCAACTCCCGCCCCGGCCTATCAGGATGAGGAAGCTTACAAGATCGCAAGGCTGATAAATTGCGCCCAATTCAAGAACATTGTCGCCGGTGAATTTTTGACGGGGCTACTTGGCATGACCAACGTTGGTCATAGCACCCAACTGGATCTCGACCTCAGAAATGTAAGTACGATGACCCAGTGAATCCAATTACCGACCCTGTCTTTTCAGCCAGAGGTATGGTCGCAGATCCCCAATTCAGGGCGGGAGGGCGGTGCTGAGTTCAGTTTATTATACCATGTGAGTGTTTGCCATCTTTTAATATGCACAAATCCTCAATAACGAATTGTGTAGTGGTCAAGTCTGATATCTAAAGAGGATGAAGAATACTTGAAGAAAAATCCTGGGGTGTGTCAAGTTGGAGTCATGGGTTGGAATTTTACCACTGATCACTCACCCAGAATATCAACCAAACAACGGGGGGGCCTAATCAGAAGGGCGCTATACTCCCTGGGTGAGCACCGCCATTTTTCGAATGTTTTGTTGTACTGAGAATCAATTTATGGAGATTGACCCGGAATAACATGGGGTATTTCAATGACGAGGATTTGGTGAACATTCTATGCCAAGCTATCGATAGCAAGGCTGGTGCATTCAGAGCCCAAGGATCTCCCGAGTGCATGCGCGCTGCGGAAATCGCGGTGATGGATGATGCGAGAAGTTGGGGAGTGTGTTCATTGAACACATTTCGCAAATATTTGGGCCTTAAAAGTTTGTCCATGTCCTCGTTCAGCGCCCCTGTTCTGAACGAGTACTAGCGTTCAAAAATTTCAACGAATGGAATCACAATCCAGCTGTCGCTGCAGCTGCAGCTTCACTGTACCAAGATATAGACAAACTTGAGCTATACGCATGTCATTTCCTCCTCAACACTACCACCGAACTCATTTTGATTGCATCTAGGTGGGTCTGCAAGCCGAATCAACGACCCCTGGTTCCGGATTTTGTCTTGGATATACAATGGTGGGTTCAAAACATTGCTACACACCTCACACTCATTGTCCTGGCTCCCCAGACGTATGCGCTAATCACAGATTTGGTAACCATGATCCGCAGTGACCCGAATTTCTCCCGGGACTTCAAACGTAAGCTATGTCCTTTTCTAATCATGAATATGCGTAACTCTTTCTGCTAGCGGAGATATATACTGAATGGGGTCTTTCGGATTGTATTGCCGCGATTGACAATGGCGCCTTTGGCGCCCAGCTACCAAAGAGTATGTGCTGTGTCACTTGTTGCAACTTCGTTCATAACCACTCTTCAGTCATTTTACGAAGCCTCCCGGAACAATATCGATATAATAGTGTATATGGTCTTTTCCCACTCACCACGCTCGATAAAACGAAATCAAGCATCGAGGCTTTTGGGCCTGAGTTAGGCGATTATCCTGTATCAGCCTACAACTTCGACGGACCACGCAAGGAGAATGTCGCGACCTTGACTGACATGAAATTGATCCGCGAGGTTTTGAATAATCCCGAACGGTTCCCAACTATGTATCATGAGGAACTGAAGTCCCTAACGGAAGGTTACGGGTAGGCGAGAAACTCCTTCGTCGTTTTCTCAATACTAACTCCCTCGTAGCTATCTATTGGGCTTCGATGAAGAAAAATTGTTGAGTCTTTATTGTCGTCATTCGCTCACACGCTGATGTTTTAACCAGTCATGATTCGGAGCTGACATTGGTATTACCCGCTACTCTCTTAGCAAATTCATTCACTGATGATTTGATAGACATTATACTCGTTGATGCCCGATATTCGCTCCTTTGCTGAACATAGTGCCTTTTACGGAGAAACAGCCGAGCGCATGCTCGAGGCCAAGCATGAGTAAGTGTAGAATCACGCAATCGGCTTCAAGAGCACTAATTATCTTCCAAGTCGCTCAAATGCATACGACAGCCTTGATGTTGTGAAGGATATAATATTCCCTACATGTCTGCGCTGGGCGTGCGAGAAACTTGTTTGTGAAATTCAATGCCTTCCTTGGGCTTCCATAATAATCACCTCTCTAGTGCGGCTTCAGTGAAATAGACAAGGACAAGGACTTGGAAATGACGCTGCTTCAACACTTCCGCACAATTCATTCGTCAGTATTTTAGATTCACTTCCCCAAATCTAGACATTCACCATTTTCCAGACACATTTTCCGCACTGCGGACCCCGCGGATGGGTGGACAGTACGGTCCAGGGCCATTTCAGCAAGCAGGTATCTGAGTGGTAACATTGATAAGCAACTTGATATCGTCCTCGCTGAACCTCCACGAGTGAGTAAGAGCGAACTTTCCGCTGGCTGCGCTAACGGCTGCCCCGATTTATAGGGTATATTTGCCTCCGTTCAGCAACTCTACCGAGAGTACTCTGGTGGACATCAAGTCTCTTCAACACACTCTTTCCTCGAGAGACTTGTCAAGACCAGTCGCAGCATTGGTCGATTCCAGCAACTTGTTCAACGACGTGAAATCAAGGCCCTTCTGGAAAAAATCGGGAAAGCACGCGACAAAAAGCCAGGGGGTCAACCTACTCACTGGTTGTTAACCTGGCTACCCAGCTGGGTGACCAGCGGCAATACCAAGATTTCAAACCAGCAGCGCCTTGAGAGGATTCGAGTGATAGCGAATGCAATTGGCTTGAGTGTCGTTTCGTCAATTAATTGCTCGCATGGTGCGCCCGTTTTTCAAATTTTGGCATCAGTACATTGATAGTCTTTGATAGCATGTGCCACTGCGGCGAGATTTTACCTCGCGAAGGAGCGAAGTGCGGAACGCGAGAAGATCGTAGCGCTCGCGCGTACGGAAACCAAAGACCCAATAGAAGCGTCAGAAATCAACAGGAAAATTATGGGGTATATCCACGAAGCCATGCGTACGCGTCATCAGAGCTCTCTCCCCTTGCGGATACTCAGCCAGCTCATTTAGGACTGGGCTCCCCTCCGATTATTTGGCGCAAAATTGAGGAGGGCGCTCAATTGTCGGGTGTGGATGGTTTGGAAAATGCCGACCATCTCTTTCTTGACTTGAATGCGGCTTATTACAAGGTGATTCACATCCGCTCCCAGATCTATTTCTGCCACTCACCAAGTTCAAGGAGCTGCAGAATCCGGACTTGATCGACCCGGACCGTAAGTTGCCCTTCCTACTGGGCGCAGGACTACACAAGTGTCCTGCAATCAGTCTGATTGATGAGGTGGGCAACATACCTTAATCTTAAGCATGCATCTAATGGGTTAACAAAGAGTATCCCCGAGGTGATTATGAACGTCCACTGATCACATCCTCGCTGAATTAAATTGATCGAACAGCTCTTCAAAGTTATCTTTCGCCAAGAGGATTTGAATTGGATCGATGAAAAATACGAACAGTCGTCACCTGTGAATTATTCATCTGGGTTATCAGTGACCAAGCTCGCTAACACAGCAACGCAGATTCCTCAAGACAAACCTTCCAGCCTCAAATCGTACACAACCCCCCTAAACGTCACGGTTTGTCCTCCCCCTCCCCCTCGCGAACTACACATCTCACCAGTATGTATAGTACAAACATAACGAGTGAATAAGTTCCTTTGTCGTGCATGCCACCCACTCATATCTCTTTCAGACGTTACGCCAAGTGGGGAAAGAAATGGAAAGTCACTGAGAAACCACCCTCAAGTTACAAGAAAATCATGGACGTCATTTTGTACATGATAGGTATTTTGGGGCTGGTTTGGCGGATATATGGTATGGTTCTCTGTCGCCTTTTTTCCTTTTTATTTGAATCGATCCCAACCATAGTCTTCATTGCCCACATGCGCTCACCGGTTGATGCGGGCTCATGTGAAATTCCAGAACTGGACATCACTTGCCGAGAACCAACATCTGTCTTCCAAAAATGGGACACGAACATCTTCCTACCCGGACCAGATGGCCAACCGACCCCCATTGAATACACTATGGATCATAAGAAACCGCATCGTTTGTCCCTCCTGGATATTGATGCCAGGGACATGCAGCTTGATGTTTTGGTTGATGGTGTCATCCGGGGAAGAACCACTGATTTCGAACTCGACAAGACGGTCGACTGCGGAGAGGATCGCGAGCTTTGCCTCGGACAAAACTTCAGCGCGGGCGTTGTGGTTGTTCCTCCAGGAAAACACACGGTCAAGATCGTCTGGGCTGGGAAAGGTGTGCATCATAAACCCGCCTCCGACCGTCCCCTGACCTATCACCCTAGAATTCATCCCTGGCACCAACGATATCGATTGGGGAGATGATTACAGCCGCAGGATGAAGTGGCAGCTCGAGCACTGCGCGTAGATCTTGTTCTTGATTGGTCCATATGATACACCACACAATGTTCTTATTTAAATCAAGAGGCATCCTTATTTTGTAGTATAATACACCATTTTGTGCGTTTTGTAATAGGATGGGGGTGATCGAATCAAATTGACAGCGACAGCACTTTCCCGCAGTGGGTGATCGCTGTTCATGACTTGCAATAAGGCAAGCATATAACGAATAAGTAATTATCAGACTGATCACGTAGGGGTAATGTCACTTGGTCGGTCAACGACTCAGTGTATATAACAGATACCTAAAGCGGGGACCATACAAGATTGTTCTCAAACATCGCATCTGTTCAACCGTTTGAATACATGCGAACTTTATATAAACCTTGGCAACAGCTACAACTAGTGATGGCAACAACAGGTCATGCTCTGCGTGACTTCAACTGTTGTGTAACTGGTCATGTATTCGACATGTGTCTGTGTATTGGTCGTCTGTGCAGTGCTGGTGACCCACGAGGTCGAAACCACCAGGCTTTCCGACGACGGCGTGTGATCAGCGGGAGGGACGAGAACCTCTTGGGGCTGTGATACCGCCTCATTTTCCGGAACCGGGGCGGTGGGGCTAGGCTCCGCAAAAGTGGTGGGACTTGAAGGCGGGGTGCGAGGTGCGGTTCTCAAAACATCGGCGGATTGTACAGCCGAATGGGGACAGACAGGAATGTGTGTGGATCCGGCACGGTTGGGTGGCGGGCCCAAGGGACAGGGGACAGGGGACGCTGTTTCTCGGCATTTCAAGATGCGTACGGTCGATAGGTAGAGCGTATCAGTAGTTGTGGTAGTGGTCTGCTTTTTGACGGTATTGATGGATAGAAGTATGGGTGGTGTTGATTGCGGTAACAGTGTGGTGCTTGGTGACAGTGATGAAAGGTGGGGCAGAATGCTCGATGGGGGGTTCCCCAGACTAGGCAGCATTGAGGGTGCCCCACAACACTTCGGGGGATGGTGAACGGAAGGTTTAACATCGTCGACAACAATAGGTATGGGGAATTGCTGGATGGCTGGGGGAAGCTGAGGCATCGATCAGCAGGATTCAAGGTGACTCGTGAAACAGCGTGCCTTTGGGAACGCCGTCGGAGCGGGTTGACAGGCTCGCAACCCATCTGGGCATTGTGTCGAGTGCCCGTGGACGCTGGAGTCGATGAAAACAGCCCAAATCTGAAATAGGAGCAATAGTCCATTCCGGTTGCCAACAAAGGTCATGGTGCTGGTAAGACAACAAAATAAAAAAGATAATCGTCAAGACTACTCCGCAAGTGGAGGTAATAGTATTTATGAGCCACCTTACCAGGTAGGCCATTTTCGGACTTGGCACTGCCATCATGTGAAGAATGCACACTCGATCATTACCTCGACTGAGGTGGGGCAAGCGCATGTTAGCCATGAGTTTCCAACGTACAGCCTAGCCTGTCTGCGTTTATCAACTTCAGACGTACCCAGGAATCGGCTAGCCAGGATTTCCGTTGTTTGATTCATCTTTCGAGTTTGGCATGAGTCATATATGACCCCCGAGCACTCTGGTGTATCTCCAAGAAGCGCCCACCGATCGATCATCGATCATCGATCACCCACTTATTTTTGGGATATGCTTCCCAAGCCAGAATATCGGATTCGATGTAAGTAATGTCAAAAAAGGCGTTGAGGTGGGTTGATGGATCGTCAATTGTATGTGCAACGGCGTGTAACAAATTGGATATGCGTAAAACAGGATGGAATTTCAAGTATAAATAATAGACCGATCAAATCATTCTCATGTTGGAGGGAAATGGCAGTAAGCATCGGATATGGATGTTATCGTCCATGTTCCTGATATCATCCATGTAGGTCAGCACCCGCCCGTAGAACGGATTTGGAAATGAACATACCTTCGATGGACGCGAAGATTGTAAATGAATTTTCAGAGACATGAGAGACTGTGTGCGTTTCGAGGACCTTCCCGGCCTTACCCCTCTGTTTGGGATTAAATTCTGAGCGTTGATATGTGAAAGTGAAGGGCGGAACTCCAATGAGAGTGAACACGATCTTGGCTTGGTCACCTACAGAACAAACATTAGTACAATTACAACACATCGGTAGCGGAACCATTTACCGTCATGGATATCTTCATGGACAATTTGTCCATGTGCTACTGTCGCCGACGGTAATCGGTGTATGGGATAACGCGAGTTGCGGAGCATCAATTTGCGCGCTTGATTGTGGTGAGAAATTGACAGAATCGCCAATTCACCAGCGCGGTCAAGAGGAACAGAGAATGCGGGTGAGTTGGCCTCTTGAGTATATCCGTTGGAATTAATTCGATAGCTAGAAATCCGCGAATGCCATGAGGAGGGATGGCAGGATTATTGACATGAACGCACCCAATCATCCATGGCGCAGAACCTTCCAGGTGGAAGTGGGCTGTATCTCCAACACAATAGTAGCCTCGATGGTCAGCAGGAATAATCGATGCTGTTGGTTCCACGTTAATCAGGATTGATCTCCATGAAGGATTGATCTCAGAATGGAGGCAATTTGATCCATCAACCAATGTCTCAATGGTCAATGAATGCAGCCCCGCGTCCTTGAACGCATACGACGGTAGTTGAGGTTTCCATACATGGTTAGATGTCTCAGCAGTCAAATGATCAACTTGTCGTGTGACCGTGTTCTTGATTGATAGCTGAATATGGAATGGAGGATGGCCTTCAAGTACGATCGTTCCATCCTCGGATGTTGAGCTCGAAGGCATGAAGCTGTCCCCTTGTTGGTAGGTCAGTGTCTGTCGAGTCTTGAAGCGGGCTGAGGGGCGTTGGTACACTTGTTGCTCGAAGAGCAGGCGCTCCGCCAGCGATGCCCCCATGTCCTTGTCTTTGATTGGGTAGAAATCATCCCCAATCCGGTCAACCTCGTAGAACACTCGGCCCGGCTGTGCTGTGTGGAGCTGCACTCGCGCCTCGGTTGCAATGCTATTGAGAGTGGGCCGGAAAAGTGGCGTCCGAGCATTGCCTCCCTGTCCTCGGGAAATTTGATAATACAGTTGGAAGGGCGGCTTGCCTGAACCCAAGCCGTTATAAGCCATGGTATCTCGCTCGGATAGAAGAACCACTCACCAAAAATGTTGAGATCGGCGTAGTCATCCATGCCTTCGCAGACGGGCTGAAGAACGTATGATCCGTTGTGCGGTAAATAATGGTTGAATGTTTGAGGAGCCAGCTTGACCGACGGCCTTGGTATCCAATCAACGCGGAACTTTGATGCGCCTTCAATAACGGAGCCTGAGCAGAACGAATCCGAAACCTGTTGGAGGCAAGGTTTGGGTTGGGGATAAAGAACATCCCCAGTGAAACTCACCTCAAGAAGCTCATAATCTCCCTTGTCCGTAGTGGGGATGAACATCGAGTTAGTTGCCACTGCGATTGTTAAATTCATATTCTTAGCCTCTGCGCGGCGGTATTTGATGCGCCAGGGCTTCGGGAAAAACGTCAGTAAGTATCAGTATGGGTATTAAATAACTGATGCTAACACTTGAACCCGCTAAATCCAGTGCAAGTTTAGCACGCCCTTGCTCGAGGACGGTGACACCAAATTGGTCATTTTCCGCCACGAATCCCACGGTAGGCTGGCACAAGGTTCAGATAATGAAAGCTATAAGATATAATGCTTGTCTCGGACCTTGGTGTTCCTCACGTTGATCGTAACTCCAGGTGTGGTGATGGCTTGCTTGCACTGTCGAACATCATCAACGCTAACTAAATCGCAGTACCATGGTCAGCGCGTCATGGTTGTAGCAAAAGATGCACCTACCAATGTCAACATCGAAGCTTCCTCCAAAGTTTTCAGGGATGGGGATTTCGAGAATTTCCTTTGCGGACCCAAGTTCGAAGAATGGGAGAATGTGTTGGGCACCAAGGCCTGATACGCGCAGTTCGACGTTCCACGGGGGATTTCCCTGGACATGGTCATTCAGAATGAGTGAGCACCCGAGAGAGGAACCCACCCTCAGCAGTACGTCCAAGCCAATTTGACCAGACTCGCATGTGTTGATATATCTCCTCTTGCTCGCAGGGCCAGCTTGCCCGCTCAAGATGACCGCCCCAGGAACCTCGGGAATTACTTGCTCAATCTTGGGACCAGGAAGCTCGACTTTCTTATAATTCGCATCACCAAGCTGGAAGAATGTGTAGACATAGCGGCCGGGCTGGGCAGGTTCCAGCAGGACTTCCCCCTGATAGTCGGTCTCAAACACCGTGGAGCGCTCGTGGGGTGGTTCGTCATTTCGTTGGACGCGATACCACAATTGGAATGGAGGTGTCCCTTGGAGTGAAACAAGTGCGGAGATCCCAGTGTCGCCAGAACTACGATATAATTGGTCACATCGTCATTTTCAGGTAAATCTCGAACGTACCAGTCACTGAGCCTGTTCACGGTCATTTCAGCGGTTGGATATGGTCGTTCCACGACCCGGCAGACATTCGGTTCCGATATATCCGCTGGACAACGCTATGGGGACACGGAATGAGTTTATCCCCAAGTCAGAATATGGTGGCATACCTTTCCCTTTGCTTCAAGGATTGTATAGTCTCCGGGGGCAGATACATGAACATCAATGCTCCGGCGAGAACCCTCAGTTTGGAATGTTTTCTCCCAAGGCAAGAGACGCCGCACCCCTTTGTAGTCACCGCCGGGGGGTTGGTATTTCACGACAACCTCCCAGCCTGGATCGAAACTATCGGTTATATTTCCAGATATCCCTAAATGGGCATCAGAGCCAATGAGAATAGAAGTGGGATTCTCCGGGCCACAATCCCCGAACGAGATGGCCGGCCGGCGAAGGACTTGGAAGGAGCGGGACGTTTTGGTGGCCATAGAGCCTCTATCTGTCGTCGTGAAGCCAGAGCCCAAAACAACAAGGTTGCCGAGCGAATCCGTGATGTCCTCCAGGACATATTGGTGGTCGCCTGGGGTGTCGAGGGAGATCAATAACGGGAACTGAAGCTCTTGTGGAACTCTTAAATTACTCCCCCTTTCGTCGTATCCGTCGGCTCCTGGGTAACGGGAGCCCCCTCTACGTTCCTGACTGATTTCATCGATAGAGTATTCCGTCCTGCCGTTGAGAATCTTGGACCACCGCAAGTTCAGAGGCGGTACGCCGAATACGTTGGCGAAGAGCCGTGCATCTGGGTCCTCACCGGCACATCGATAGTCGCCAATTGAGCCAACATCAGCAAACTCCGCTCGCGGACACGGCGCGACCTGCACTTCAGCAGGGCTAATAACACGACCATCTTTTTTCGTATCAAAGGCGCGCTGTAATTTGATGGTACCAGGCCTCGTTAGCTTGATGTATATCAGGGATTCCGAAGGCTGTAGTTGCCTGGTAATACCAGCCTTCTCATCTAGGCCGTAGACGCCGGAGGACGTTTGAAGGCGTTTGAGATATTTAGCGCGTTGCCTCTGGATGGTTTGAATAGCATTCCGATCCAAATCCAAACTTTCGGATGAGGAGGAATATCTCGAATCAGTGGCATAGCCAAAGGGTGTAAATGAATATCGGAGACCAGTCGCTTTGAAGTTGCTAATAAGAACGGGAATGTACACGCCATCTTCTGGTGATTGGATACAGAGAGAATGGCCATCGGGGTTGATCCTGGCTGTGTGAAGGGGAGAGGTCCGAACACTATGTTCACCTAGGAGGTGATGGCCCTGCCTCGGAGAATCCTTTTGGAGCATCCCGAAAATGAGTGATAGAATACTCGTAACACTGAGCTCTGGGATCGAATCCAAGCTGACTGATAGGGGAAGTTAGCGCCACATCATAATAGACAGGTCAACTCACCTATACCCGACAGTGGTCCATCATCTACCCCCCAGAAAAGGACTGCATTTAAAGCCCACAAAACGAAAATTTGCAGCACCACGGTTGAAAACTTGTAATCAAGCCCCGGGATACGAAGTTGGGCGAGCGTAGCCAGGTACGCGAAATCGAATAAAAGCCACTTTTCGCCACTGAGGGTACCATTTTCACGTGAACCGATGAAATCCGTGGCTTTCAAAGCCTGGGGCCCTTCAGTTGAGAATATAATATGTGAGCCGCCAAAGCTTACCTGTCCCAGAATGCCAAGACTGGTGTAGAGTAGCTTTTGAGTCGAGACTGACAGATAAGCCTCTGGAATGAGAGGTTTAGGTGGAGGGGGTTCTCTGTCCTTGCTCGAAGACGAAGGTGCCGCTGAGTGATTGGACATTGTGAGGTTGGAATGTTGGATGTGGGCGGCGAAAGTTGGGTGGAAAGTGTATAAGAGGTTGTACCATCTGAATCAGAGGATCTTTCATTATACCTTGTGCTTTGCGCGATGTAGAACACGTGGAACTTGAGGTTTATGACAATTTTGTGGACACATTATGGATCGGAGGAGCGATCTCAGGAAAAGAAGGTTTGGAAGCGGTAGCTGGGGTCTCTGTCGGCCCCAAGAAATAGCAATGACAAACACCCTTAGCAGGGTGAGCCCCATTTAGTAGCACTGAATTGATTCACCAGCCAGCGCTTACTGACAGGCTAAAACACAACAATCCTATCACCGACCAGCTGCCTCGAGTATTTCTTTCGAATCTGAAATTCCAATGTGGTGATTTCTGGGCGCTAGCTAAAATGAAAAACAGCAACTAGGCTAGCTTCCCCAATCCGGTTCGTCCTGCATCGCAGCTGCGTCGTGGTGAACCAACGCCTCGTTCCCGGCCCACAGTTTTTTACATGAGGCAGCAGATAACCAGTCATTAGACATCCATCCTCGGATCCCCAACGAAGTTCTCAAGCTTCCCTGGCATAAGGCGAGCGCTTGCTTATCTGGTGTTCCAAAGTAAGCACACGATCACCCTAGCCTCAAGGGATTTTGACAATTCCATTTGACATTTGGTCCTCATGGTACATACAATTTTCACAATCAAATTTCCCCGCAAACTGAGCGGCGGGACTTTCCGGCGCAGAGCCGTCCGACTCCCAGGTCAGGTTGAGCCCAACCCCTGAGGGGGGTAAGGCATATCCATTCGAGGTTAATAGACCGTGTGCATGGCAAATTTTGGGCTTTTGAAAATAGCGTCTCCGCTCGCCCGACCGCTGCACAGCTGTATTCTGGTCGGACCGGCCCAGCCTCGTTTCTAGAGTATTACCTCCAGCCACATTGCGACGCCTAATCCCCTCCGCCCCCATCGCGCACTCATCGAACAGGCTTTCGGGGATTCGAAATGAATTGACCTGATTGAACATGTGAGGTGCCTATTCTCGCATCCGTCAACCTTACAGAGCTTACCCCAATCCACGCATACTTTGCAGTTTGACAACGCCTGGTTTCGGGTCCAGACAGTACGTTCCACCATCGGATATGGTGGTAATCAAACGTTTGAATTTTTGGCGTATGAATATATTGACCTCAAGGCAATCGCCATTTCCTCCCCGATGTCCGGCGGCGCGCTTCCGACCACTCTAGATAACCCCTCAATGGATCCATAAAATCAGATACCCCGAGCGAGCCTCATATTGGCGGGGCAATGTTCATTCCCCCCAGATACACTGCCCATAGCGCACCTGGGACCACCGGACCTCAACCACAAGCTCCGGGGCCTGTGAGGGGTTTGTAGACCATGGTCCTCAGACTTGACCAAACGGCGCTACCGTCATGGGCAACAAATGACGCGAATCATGGCCATAGGTTTGTTGTCGTAGCCTTCATACACGGTGTACGTCTTTGGATGAGCCACGTGTCATCATTGTCATTGGACAGCAGCGGAGCCTCTACCGCCCCTCCGCGTGCCGCATCGGACTGCCATTAGTTACGATATTCCTGGCCGTGGCGGGCTAAATTCTCGTCCTCTTCTCCCATACACGCTATGAGAGTCTTTCACAGATGTGGGGTGGCGTTATCAACACACCACGGTGGGATCCCGCTCGTTCCCTCGCGTTAAGGCAGTACTATCCGTTCGTAGTAATCGCTGGTGTTTCCTGCGACAATGTTGCCACCTCCTGTGGCAAAATCCATCCAAACTGTCGGTGGATATTGGCCCGTGTGTGCTCTGGCACGACGATGCGGGGGTCAAGTTTCATAGTTTTTAGCCTCTTCCCAGACGCGATCACTCGCCCAAACATCACTCACGGGTCGCCGTGGTTGGCGCCCATATCTGCATGAAAGGCAATAATAGCGAGATAAAGTACAAGGGTGCAATAGCGAGGTTGAGAAATTGGATGAACCGTGACCGGTTGACCAGTTGGTATATGCGCAAGCCCATGCTAGGGTGACACCCTATATAAACCTGCTTCAGCCACACTGCTGGCACCAGGTTGTTTCTTGTAGAGAAAAATGGGTGTAATAAAAATGTCTTATACCTTCAGGAGGGTTTTTCCTATGAATTAATATAACATATTAAATTCAGAAAAACACTTGAGAAACAAAGACTTTTTTTCAAAGTATTTTGAACTGAAAAACTTGATGAAATATCATATGTTTTTCCCCAAGACACTCAGGGTAAAAATCTTCTGTTTTTCTTTTGTATTTTTGTAAGGAAAATCTTTGATTTATCAATCTGTTTTTCTTAGTGAAAAACCCATTAAGGGTTTTTCCCTTTGTCTCCCATGGGTTTTTCTCAGAGAAAAATCATTCATCAATAAAAATGAATAAATAAACCAAGAATTTTCTTGACAGAAATACAAAAGAAAAACAGAAGATTTTTACCTGGAATGTCTTGGGGGAAAAACATATGATATTTTATCAAGTTTTTCAGTTCAAAATACTTTGAAAAAAGTCTTTGTTTCTCAAGTGTTTTTTTGAA
>QGOG01005385.1:0-24430 GCA_003313185.1 Collybia sp. MG36 | reverse complement strand
CCTCATAACCCATAGCTCGGGGGGTCCACCGACGGGTATGGGATAAGAGAGGTTCAACTGTATATGGAAGTCAGGCAGGTACATTTTAATGGGTACAGATGGAAATTCCAGGGGGAATTATAAACAGGCTACAGGGATTGTTGTTTGGCAGACACTCATATTCCTGATCAAAGTAAACCATTCATACCCTCAATATGATATGGGTATCTTGGGAATCACCGCGTCGTCTCGAGAACTTATGAAGCATCTAGGCTGTTGTAACCCGTAGGGCGTCGTCCGAGTCGGCTGCGCTCTTTGGATGCGTGACCCATGGCTTCCAAACCAAACAACCCGCCGCCGTCCGCCGCGCACCAGAGCCGGCATCCAATTGTAGGACACAATCTTCAAATACAAAACTCAATAAGATGAGGCGCATTCAGAACCAACGACCGCCCAGTTTAATTCCACGATCATTGTTACAAATTGTCATTTTATCATGTCTGGGTGTGTTGAAAAACCCCTGTGGATTGAAACATGTTGCGCACTACGAAAGAAAGGTGGTAATATCCAAGTGTTACATTTGTTGAAAGACTGTTGACTGGATATTTGAAATAGTGAATGGTTATGAGTTGTAAGAATTGGAAGTGTGTGGAGTGTGACAGATTTCAGGGCGGGCAATTACAATCGGTACACGATAAACCAAATGAATCTGGTGGTGGTGAAAATAGGTCAGATGATTGTGGATATAATCTTTCTGCAAAGATGATTAAGTGGACCTCAAAGGAGGCGGTAAAGAGTGTTGAGCGGCGTGCGGTGGTTCTATCCCGACGGCGGCGCAGGCGTGGGTGAGTTTTTGGCGGTAATGATCGCTTTGATTCTGGTGGACTGCCGGCGGAAGATCGTTGAGGTAAATTCACAAAATGTATCGGCTAACTCACATGGACAAGGCCAGAGAACATTCATAACATCCACTGGCACAAGGATCGACTTGGCCAACTCCAATGCGTTGATAAGGGCGCGGTCATTCTCCCATAGTTGAAGGCATCTAGTCCGAGTTTGGATAATCCGATCAACGTCCAGAAAAAAGAATGACTCACATTGCCAATTGGTTCACAAACCAAGTTACTTGGAATGGCCTCCGCGTCAACGGAAATCCCTGTCGATCGGTTACATGATGAATGGAGATCTTCACTCGCTTAATGACTTGGTCTTGATAAAAAACTGGATATCTTATGAACGTTTAGCTGCACTGGAATAATCGGTTACTTACGCCATTCCTCGGCTTGCTTCCGATTAAATAATGGACCAGGGGTCGCTGAAGTACCGCTGTCCAAGCCTTGTAAGCTGGAGGTGAAGATATTTGAGGTTGCCAGAGGACGTACGAATCCGAAGATGGAACCAACCTGCGGAGGAGTTGCGTAATAGACATCCTTGTGCTGCAAGGCGGATCAGATTTTAGTGTTCGGATGATGAAACATTGACAAACTTGTAGATATATTCCCGACACATATAGATTAAGGAGGTGTCCAAATTGCAAGTATGTGCTTCCAGAGAATCTTGCAACGACTGCGTTTCCGCCCAGGCGTCGGAGGCGAATTCGCCCTTCTCGTCATCGCTGACAGAGTCCTGGTGGAGCCGGTGGCAAAAGCTCCATAACAGCATGCTCCGGCAGTATAGAGCCCATACAGACTCTTTCGGGGAAAGCGAGTCAGAGGAACGGTAACTAGGGGATTCGCGATCCAAGACCTCCCCAGGAAAGAGGAGCGTGTACTGGGAGTTGAGTCAGATTCGACCGATTCAATTGAGCAAGGCGGAAAAACCTACATTGGCTGGGTCACTCAGGAATAAATTAGCCGGCTCGATATGGAGTGCTGCGCACTGCGAAGTGTAACTGGCGATGAGACTGAGAGCACTCCAACAGAGTCTCCGACATTCCTCAGCGCGGATTTGGCGAGGAGACCACGAGGAATCCCACGGAAGGGGGTAGACCCAAGAACCATATGGGTCGGGTGGATGTGGGGCATCGGTAGGTATGCAAGAACATTTCTTCTGGTAGTGGGAATCAGTGCCCGTATCAACATTGACTATGGGAACACTGCGGCGAGGGAAAAGTGATACATCGGGATCCTCTGTGTCAAGCGAGGTTAGCCCGATTTTTCTGATAATTTCATCCAAAAACTTTAGAGAATTGGTTAAGCGAGCGTGTGTGTGTTGAGGATGGGCAGACGATTCAAAGAGAGCGAGAATCTGATAAATTTCATTAGCTGTTTACCCACTTGGATATGGAACGGATCACCAATGCAGCTTCGGCGAGTGAAGCATCAACCCATGGAGACCTCCATGCAGTCTCTAATGCTTTTTGCGCAGCATCTCGGAGCCACAGGGCGCGATTTCGACCATTAGATGCATGCTCGGTCTCACTTGACTTCATCAAATTTGCCATAGCTAAGCCAGCCAAAATGAATGATGGCTGGATACGAAGACGATCTTCTTCATCGTAAAGAGTGTCGAGGAAAAACGTGAGATTAAGGAAGGATAGCCAATAGCCGGTATCATTAAACCTAAAAGAAAAATTAATGATTGAACCAAGAGGGATACAAGCCTACTAAACAGGTATGTCAGATCGGCTCCTATATCCTTGAGCCTATACGAGATAAAGGTTAATATCAAGCCCCGAGATGTAATAGAGACACCAACGGATACTGCACCAAAAAACTATCCCACCATTTCCGTTGATCTGTCTCGATCGCAGGAGATGAAGGCATAGGGAATTTATGATGAGAAGCGTCGGGTGATTGAAGAATATTGACGTCGAGCTGCCGGGGGAATGGTGACTTGAAAAAGGATCCTGGGTCGTATCCGTAAGAACGGCGGGATGTTGGTGAACGGTCCTGCTGTCGAACCGTACATCAAACGACGGTGGATGGCTGATGCATAGTGAATACCTTGGTCAGTGGTATAGAATCCGTCGAAATGCGTAATTCAGCGGTTGGCGGATAAGTGTGTTGGCCTTGCGGCAGTGCGTGGTCTGGGGTGCGATCAGGATGTCTTGATGTAGGGGATGGACGTTTGGTGCTTGTTGGACTCTCCTTGACCTGAGAGGTCACAGAGTCGCGTGAAGCAGATAAGCGATCGAACGATGCGGTTTTCTTTCGTTTCGGGGGAGGAGGCGCAGATCCATCTGCTGGCCTCTTTTTACATGATCTTTGACGAGTTCCGGGACGCTTATCTGGACCTCTCCGTTTTGGAACTGCGTCATACTCACATTCGTTGTTTCGTCGGACGCAATTATTGCATTTGGGCCTAGTTGAGTCGCATCGTATTTTGCGACTACGACTATGATGATGAACAGGGCGAAGAAGAAGCCCGTATTCCGTTAGCATTCCGTTAAAAGGCTTAATGAAAGGGTGTGATGAAGAAATACATACCAATTGCGACAGGCTATGACAACGGTAGATATCTCCTTTCGCGATTCCCGAGAACCGCTCGCCACAGCACTTACAGAAGGTTCCCTAAGCTCGGCAGCGGGCACGGGAGGGGGCCTATGATCACCATCCATGGGCACCGGAGCTGATGACCCAGTGGGTCGGACATATAGATGGTCATGGGGCTGTCCGCTAGGCAACCGTCGCTCTGAGTTGTTATACCTAAAATCGACGGGACCACCACCATGGGCAGGAGGAGGGAGACGAGAAATCACCGATGTTTGGACAGGGAAGTCGAGGCCGAGCTGGTTGCGAGGCTGAAGTTGATAATGGGAGGAGAAATTGACATGTTGTTGGGGACTAGGGCTCGGTATCTCTAGTGTGGTGTCAAGGAGCGGCGGCTGTTGAACGTTTAATGTCGGAGGATAGTCATAGTGCGGCGCGAGGATGCCCGCGACGTGTTGAATGTCAATTCGATCTTGTTGATACCGGACTTTATTGACGGAAGCAGATGAGAATGTAGAATAGCTCAAATGGATGAGATAGTAACAACTCACAACTGTCACCATGTGTAGGAAACTGTCCGAAGACTGGAGAATGCAAACCTGAACCTTCCTCGCTGGACTGTGGGCCATCTTCCGAAATCATGGTTTGTTGAAATGGGGAGTAAAGGTCACCGTTGGTGCTAGCGACCATGGCGGATAGGAAGGAGATTGCAATGCAGCCAAGGGTGGTCTAAACAGGGTGAGGCAGCCTGTGGGTGATGCAGGGCGAAAGGCCACGCGAGTTTGGGTTCAAGAAGGGGAAAGTTCTCGTGCCCACGGTAAGCTGCAACTCCAGTGAGAAGAAGCTTATGAAACGACGGGAGATTAGATGTCAGACAGAAGCTAACATATTCGCCAACAGAATACGTCTCGACCTGGAAAATCCTGCTTAAAAAACATATAAACTATTATGAACTACGGTGGGTTCAAAAGTCCCTCTTTCGCAGATTGTGCCGACCATCCAAGGCAGAGTGAGTAGTTTATGATTTCCGGATAATCGTCGGATTCGGCCAAAGATGTAGGCAAAACATAAGTGGTTTGTGAACACACGGCTAATTACACTGTCAAACTTTAGCCCTGAATACTATATCAGGAGTCAACTTCCCACGCTGATCGGAACCGGTGGGTCGGCTGTACCTTGCAAGTTAACCCACGTGAGGCTCCGGCCGTCTCATTCCACCAACGCTCAGCCGCACCCTAGGTTTGTCTAATTTCACCCTGGTTATCCCCCAAGGAATTCCAGTGCTCTGGTCGCTCATATGTGGTCTAGGAAACCACCAAATGCTCATGAAAATTTTGGCCCCCCCTTCTGATTTCCATCAACTGTTCTCCCCGACTATCCCGACCATAATTAAGCAACAAATTAACCCACTCTTGCCACTACTGATAGCTTCAGAGCAACAGACTTTGTTGTCGATGTATTCTGCATTTTCTCACCGATGCATTCTAGCAATCGGCTTACAGATCGCCATCAATCAGATATGTACTGAATTTCCCGCCCAAGCTGTTCAATATTTTGCCTGGGTCGCACTTCTTGGTTTCGATGGATCCTCAATCAGCATCATGTCGGCGCACCCTTCACTCCAAAAACCAGCGGAGGGTTTCTTATTTATTTCGCTCCTGCGCACTCTGGGAAACACCTCTCCACCCTGGAGGCTGCCAACTTGAAACAAGATTTGAATTCCTCCCCACCCCTCCGTGCTTTCCGGGAGTGATCCTGGCTCTAATCCAACCCAGTGGAACGGCCCTCCTTTGCCCGCGCCGAATGCCCGTGCAATCTTCCGCCTTGATCCCGCACCATCACGCAATCACCGAACATTCCCATTGCCGGGTGTATACATATCACCATGTGACTATTAGCGTGCTACATAGCTCAGTTTCCAGCCAAAGCATCTCACAATGATGTCAGGTCCTTCGAATATGTTTTTTTGCGTTACCGTAAGGTTGGTTTTGATGCTCTACACGTGCCCCACATAATCCACGCCACGGGCTAGAAAGGCTACATATCCACAAGTAGATCCTTTTTCCCATCCACCGCGTGTCGATCAATGCGGAGGTTTCCAACTGAATTTCTCACTGCCGATTTCAATTCATCCAAGCCGCGACTCCAATAAGGGTCTGATTCATTGATAAATCTGTGAGCCCTTGAATAATTTGAATGAGCAACAACAGATACGCTGGCCCGAATAGATGCTTGTCCCCTGCAAGTCGACCGGTGCTGAAACCTTGTTCAAGCGCTAGCAATGGTATCGACTAGGGAGTGGTGTCGACCCTGAGCGACCCCCATCGTGTCAGCGACTTGCTCGGTTGCAAGTCCTCGTCCTCAAAAATTCAATACACTCGAATCGTCATTGATAGGAACCACACGTCCATCAGCTAATTCTAGTCTGATTGCGCCATCGGACGCCCGTCAAATGTGCCTGGGGTGATCAGGTTTCTGGCTGTCAACTATTTCTCAAATTTATGTTATCCCCCCTTCCACTGGAACAAAGCACCCTGGTTGCACTCTCCTTCGTGCACATGCATCCCTCATCCACGGGGGGGCTGCAGGCTTGATTTGGCTTTTGACCGGCACATTTCCGCGGGGTCGGGAAAGCCTCGCCTCTTATGGTTTCATCGATAGTCATCCGCAACATGTCAGATGTATTTATTTGTCCCTTTCACGTCTACTTATCCTCAATCGATCTTGCATTGATTTCTGTGATGCTCCTTCGATGAGTCAATAGATTCGAATTTGGACCCTGGTATTTTCTCGGCCGGAAGTCACGATGACTGGAGATTCGTTCGGGGCGCTGGGGCTACTGCCAAAGCCACTGGTATCCACTTGCGTTGCTCACATGTTATTTATCGGTTTTCAGCACAACTATCCGGACAGAATTTCCATCCATTCACGCTTCGTAAACGAAGTCCATTGAAACCACCGGTGTGATACACACGAAACGTCACAACCGGCTCGCCAAAGGAGAATCGTGGTTTCAAAAACCTAGGTCAGTGGTGCTCATGCCCTGGCCCCACGTTCTATTCTACTACCCGCCAGGCGTACATTCCTGAAACTTCACACATATTTTATTCACACGTGGCAGGCGCATCGGGAATTCCAGGCCTCACACACATAGCGTGGTCGACGCACGACGTGGGTTAAAATACCAAACTTCACACCTATTCGAATTGGCCCGGGAAATGCCACAAAATGGATTTTTATAGCCGCTCCTGTCCCAGGGTTCCCTGGGTCCGTGAAATGGGCGCTCAGCGTCTACGCATCTGGAAGATCCTGATTCAACTTGCGACAACACGTGCGGTGACAGCCGTGGGTGGAAGTTCTATATTGAACTTTTCTGTCATACTGATATGTGATAAGATAGCCGCAATTAGCCTCAAAGCCGCAACGACAAATACCTGATTGACGACACTCACCAAGGGAAATATTGTTCACCCGCGACAGATGCTAAAGGCAACATCAATTGGGGGTACCTACATCGCTAAACTTCATGGACGCTCCCTCATATTCCGATCTGCACCGAGAATGGCTGTACCAGCGGTTCACTTGCGAAGGTGTTTAGGAACCTCTTCTTTGGCCATCGCTCTGGAATCGTCGCTCAGTGAACGCAAGAAGAGTGGAGTATCGCTCTATAACGGAATTACACCTCTGCCTGATCGAGCACCCGATTTTTTTTCCAATGATTATCTCTCTTTATCATCCCACCCCCACCTCCGCGAAGGGCTTCTAAAAAGGTTCTATCATAGCCCAAATCTCTTCGGTTCTCGCGGAAGCCGCGTGCTAACTGGAACAACGCCTGACCATGTCGATCTGGAGGAACATCTCCGAAATCTATTTGGCGCACAGGCGGCTATGGTATTCAATTCGGGATATATCGCCAACATTTCTTTCTTGGGGAGTGTTCCTCAAACGGGTGATGTAATTATTCACGACGAATTTATTCACGCCTCTTGCCATGATGGAATGCGAGCATCGCGCGCACGATCCTCTATTTATTCATTTTCGCATAATTCAGTATCATCTTTCGAGGAACGCCTGAAAGGTATACTCAAGCAGCACCCACAAATTACACATGGAGAATCGACTCTCTTCATCGTGTTGGAATCCCTCTACAGCATGGATGGTGACTTCTGTCCGATCGCCGAGATCATCGAGCAGGCAGAAAAACACGTCCCTTCCAAATCGCTCCATATCGTCGTCGATGAGGCCCATTCCGTGGGATTATTCGGGCCTCGAGGGAGGGGGTTCTTGGCCCACTTGGGTCTTACAGATCGAGTACATACTATCATCCACCCCCTCACTAAGGCGCCCAACTATATTGGAGGTATTTTCTGATCCTTGATCAAAATTGTATTAAATCCAGCACATTCACAGCCGTTCTATTGTCGTCCCCCATCATATGCCGTTACATTGTGAACTATGCGAGGCCAACCATATTCAGCACATCTTTGCCTTATACCGACATCACTGCTATTAAATTCTGTTTTGACACCATCACCAGCCCATTTGGGGATGAGGTGAGTAAATTTGAATCGCTTTTGATCATGCTGAGTTTTCATAAGCTGCGCGATAAACTCTATCTCCGCGCGCGATTCTTTTCCCAGACAGCGTTGGAATTATTTCAAGATGTACCAACCAATCTACTCTCTCTGCATCAAACACGGGATCCGGAATACACATCGACGCTAGCCTCTCCAATTTTCGCCGTCTTGACCTCCCTCCCTGTCTCCTTGCAAGCATATCTAAATAAGAAGGGATATTCCGCGCAGGCCTTCTCCTTTCCGGCTGTCCCGCGCGGGAAGGCAAGAATTCGGGTCACAGTGCATGCAGGTAACACAGAGGAGGATATCCGAGAGTTCCTTCTAAATCTACGCCAGTGGGCGCTTGATCAAAGTGGTGCAAGGGCATCGGCCAAGCCCTCCTGACCTCCGTGACGCCGAGTCTCGTGCCCGATGAACCAGCTCTGTTTGTTTCTCTTTACATGTACTTTTGTTGCTAAATCACGACAAATAAGTCTGGGTGTGGCGGCTGCACTAGTGTTGTTGCGGGGCTTAGCAGTCGCTTGAACTGATAAGGCATCTTCGGAGTCCTCTTGCCACCGTTTACCGATCTTCCGTTTGTATTATTGCTGATTGTTCTTAGTAATAATTGCGTTTTCGCCGCCACCTAACCCCATCTGATTTCCCCCACTGGAATCATCATGCCAGTGGAACGGGCCGCCAAGACCACGATGAGCCAACTCCACCCGCCCTGAGTAACGTACTACGTTTTGTCTTTCCGCAACTAGCTCGGCTCTCCCCAGCTTTCAGTGTCTATGAGTCGCACTAGGCTCGACGAAGCTCGAGTGAATGAGTAGGGGCTTGGGAAGCCTGGGGTTTATGTAACTCCTGGGCGATAGTCGGTCCTGATTCCATTGCAATCATTTTTGTTTGGCGCCAGGGGTATAAAATCAAATCAATAAAATCATAGTTATGAACAAATTACAACGTTGGATAGTAGGCAATAGAGGGCTTGATAGTATAATCATGTGGGAAAGGATTTTAGTCTTCGATCGCAGTTGGGAAATTGAAAAGGTCTCGTGGGTCGTACAACTTCTTCAGAGAGTGCAGTCGCCCGTAATTCTGTCCATAATAGCGCCTTTGCCCTGTGAATAAAGAGTATCAGCCACGCAAAAGGGAATCGAAGCGAAGTTCCTAAAACGCACAGTCTTCGAGCCGGCTGTCGATATAATTTGGGTAGGCCCTGGGTAGATTATTGTCAGGCAACGTTCTGAAGTAACCGGGAATGTACTGACCCATAGTCCCAATCTGGTGGGCTGTTGGAAGTGATGCTATTAACCATGTTATCCAAGAAGCTAAGTCCCGAGGCAGGGTAAGGTGGAAGCCCCGTCCCCGAAGATGCGTAAAATTGGATTGTAAATCTTGAATCGCGATTGGCAAACGCTGTTGCATCGGCAGCAATGGCGTTGATGGCTGAATTCTTTCCCCCGTAGAGTTCTACTTCGACGAACCAGTTCTGGCACCACAATGTTAGGATTGGCATGACAAACGCAACACAAACATACTGTATTCGAGTCGAAGCCTTCGTTTGCCATGTAAGAGGCGAACGCGTGAAGAGCAGAATTTGACATAGGTGATTTCTCGGGTGTCATCAGCGATTTAGCGTAAAACGTGTCATTCTTGTCTGGAATGAGTGTGGTATCTAAAGGTCCGCCGATGTTCGCGACACTCTCGATATAGGTGCCCGATTGGAGGGAAATGTTTCGAGGATGTGGTAAGGATGTTAAATATGGGGCTAGTGTCGAGTTGAGTTGAGCTGAAGGGCCGTACCAGGCTCCTACGTAGGCGAAAGTAACATTCCCGCGGACAGGGCCCTTTCTGATAACTAGTTCACCTCCCAATTGGGATGGTATGTTGGTCTCCACGAATTCTTGGAATTTGGCCATTCCATTGGTTGCGTCTTGAATGTTCATATTCCAGGAATATTGGTAAAATGTAGCAGATTTTGGGGCCTCAAATGTGGTGACCTCTATCGCCGTAGTGATTCCGAAAGAGCCCGCTGAACCGCGCATGGCCTGGGTTTGAAACGAGTGAGCAGGCAGGTTAATGGATCGTTTCTTTGTTAAAGAAACTCACCCAGAAGAGGTCAGAATTGCTAGTCTTTGATGCGGTCGTGATAGTTCCATTAGGTAGAACCATGTGGATTGAACGTATCGTGTCAAGCGTCAACCCCCACATGCGGGATGTGAATCCAAATCCACCATAGCCTGTGAGGCGAGTGTGAGTGGTATGTCTACCTGCCGTAGATGTGGAGCAGACCTGAGTGCCCGCCAAGACCTACATATGGGCAAGTTCCATGCGGTAGAGCCCGGCCTGCGTTATTCAAGGCAAGCGCCACATTTCCCAGTCTATTGCCGATTTCAATGGTGGCAGTCCCAGCGCCCGTGTTGACCGCTACATCAGTGAAATTCCTCATGTCAACGACAAGGACTCCATTGGAACCCCCCAGTCCGTTCGCAATGTAGCTGTGCTGCACAGAATTGAGGATTTGCGTGGGAATAAAAAGGTGGAACATACACCACCACTGCGAGCGGCAACGTGGTATCCTCGTGAGGAACCAATTTTAACAGCCGAAGATACCTGTTCAGGTGTTGCCGGAAATGTCACAGCGACAGGCTTGAATGTAAATCGTAAATTGACTGTGGGACGAAATTCATTAGCCGTAGGGATTTGAATTATACGCGACGCACAGGCTTCACTGGCGGACTGGTAGCCAGAGTCTCCTGGAAGCACGGCAACCACACCGGCAGCATGAAGATCGCTGCGGAGGTCCTTGGCAAGGATCGATGGAATGCCCAATGCCAGCAATAGAGAGATGAGGCGCGTCATGTATCCGGATTGATGAGGGCCATTGAAACAATTCCCCAGTACTTATAGATGGTGCGCCACCCGTTCTAACAACGGCCTCCACCAAGTACGGTCTGCGGCCGACGGATGCTGAGCAATGTTGCACATGCCTATGGGCGGTCATCTAACCCCGGCAGTGCCATTGTACGCCATTAAAGGGGGGGTAAGCCACTCCGTGCAATGGAGATCTGAAACACCAGCGGCTGGTCCAGTGTTGATGACGAGAATCCGTCCCCGGGCGGGTCGGTGCCAGCTGCGGTGGACTTGATAATAACATGGAGAAATGCAGGACTTGGAAGTAACAAACAAAGCTCTATGAGAGCCACAGAGCGCCTCGTTCGCAAGGCTGGGGCTCACCCAAATGTCGAGAGCAGAGCTTCAAAGCCCCAAATTCAAACGGAGGAGAGGGTGTGGGCGGTTGTTGACACCACGTGTTTCCAACTCCGATTGGACATATACGGCCGTCGGCCAACTTACGAACTTGTTGACCATTTCTAGTCAACTCCCGATGTATCATCAGGCGTGTATTGAGTAACCGCAGCTCTGGGTAGACTAGCCTTGTCCGAATGGATTTGTGTCATTGTTTTGGATCACATCGTTCGGATGCCATCATCTCTGGGATACCTCTCATACAAAGTGGTCGACCCCGGACCGCGCACCGTGACAGCGCCGTAAGCCCTCTGGTCACGTATGGTTGCACAAATATCAGTTAGCGCTTCAGCGTGATTATATGATCAAATACAGCTCTACATTGAGGTATTCTTCAGTGTCCCGCCCGGTTTCGGTGGTTTGTTACCCCAAAAGATGATTGTGGGATGTAACCCCCAGCGTGGAGCACCTACAGAAAATCATGGAATATTTATGCAGCCCGTTATACGCTATACTTAGATAGTCAAGCGCGCATCACACCAGACACACAACCCTCAAATTGCCGCCAATAAAAAACGTGTATTCCCAAGCTCAGGCCTACAAATCCACCGCGGGGTGATATTGACAGTCGTCGGACATATTAATATTAGTGACATTGGTCAGTAAACTACCAGGTACGAAGAGGCCCGGGCATATTATAAATTATGTTCAGCAATGTGCCTCATGATGAGGACTGATGCCAGCATCTCTGCGGAGTCTGGTCAGCCGCCGTGTGATGATCTACGCCACGTGAGTCCTTACCACAAGCAAGGTGCCCGAATTCCTCCTCGACGGAGAGCATGCACCCAGACGAGTTATGGTATTCAGGTTCCCCTGGGGGCTTGAGGCTGTAGTAGGCAATCAGGTACCTGCTGTTATTCGTGCACTACGCCGAATTAGAATACGAGCTAGCCAGATCTGTAGAGGACTGACCGACCACTCCTGATCGTCCACGCTGCGCCAGGACCATTGATATTCTTGGCCATCGGATGCGGTAAACTTCCTTACTTTTGAGCTTGGGGAGAAGGTTAGGGCGTGTGATACATAGGTTGGCTGGGTTAGCATACCTTCCCAGCGTTGAGGACTTCACGAGGTACTTCTTCATCTGGATCGGTTCACCAGGTACAAAGGTAATTGTTCCCAGTGCGTTGTTTGGGCCGAAGTCGAGCACAACAAGCGGCGTGCTGGTGACCAGAACATTCCCCGTCGTATTGTATATCATGTACGCCGTGCGTGTCGAGTCGTTCGCGGTGCGACGAAGGCTGTACTGCAACCGGCCGTTCAAGTCGACGAAGTCGGAGCCAGTCAACTTGCCACTCTTGTCCTCGAGAAAATAAGCCATTCCGTAAACAGTAGCTATATCGGGTCTGTGGGGAGCAAAAACGGGGCTTGATGAAGCCATAGGAGCCTGGAGGGAAGGTTGGATAAAAACATCATGAAGGTCGCGGTTTTTATACTGACCAATTTACCGCTCACATGAGCTACCCCTCCGATAATGATGTCGTTGATTGCACTGCCATAGTTGGAAGGTCGCGTCCAAGTCAAGGAAACGCCTCGAGGGAGCTGGCTGAAGGTTTTGAATTCGCAAATGCAGCCGGTATGAAGCAGGTATTCCGATTCACAGGCTCATCGAGATTCGGAAAGATACGTCGGCAACATGCTCAAGGCCAGCCAAGGACTAGCGCAGTCCACTATGAGTGGGGTTTGGAAACGTTAGTCTATCCGCAAGGCATCAGTGAGGACCACCAAAGATAGTAGTTATATGCCCACCTGGCTTGGGAGAAAGGTCAGGAGGTCAGGCTGTCTTCGAGGACAAAGCTAAAATTAATTCTCTTGGAGGGGCCATGTCCAGAAAAAAATGACGATGGCGCGTTGGTTTGTATGAAGACGGGGATGAAGTGCCCATCCATCGCGTTCGTACTGATTGCCGGGCGTATGAGATTGATATTTGATCTCAAGAAACTTTGCTCCAAAGTCGGCACCGAGGGTTTTGCTAGTTTGAGCTAACAAAAGAGAGCCACAAGGAGGTATGTTATCCCGGAATAGCGAATATGAGGGCACGTTCAGTACATGTGTATATTCCTGAATTTCGCAATATTCCGACAACATGCACGTTCCTTTGTGGATGAAGGGGAAGGATTGGGAGAAAAAGGCACCCGACGCCACTGGTCTTTATTCGCCAATCTTCATCTGATCAATCATTTGAATGACTTTGTGGGTCCTACTTGTGAGAGCCCACCGTTGGTCAATATTACAAGTTTTGGTATCCCCCAAAAAATGGTGGAGGAATAAAAATTATCCGGTAATTGATCCATGTTTTGTCAAGTTCGTCGTTATTTAGTCGCGCTGTAAATTCAAATTTGACAGAGACTGGGAACGCGGCGAAAATAAAGAAACCGCTATATGATTGGTCATTACATGAGACCACCGATGCTGGTCAGGAGGTGGCGCAAACCAACATGTCAACTACGTGTAAAAACCCGGCCAAGGCAGCGAGCTATGGCAGATGGTCCGAGCAAGGATCGATAAGTTTTAGTATTTCAAACTTGGGACCTGACTCTAAAAAGCGCGTGTATGATTTAGTATCGATGAAGATAATTCCTTCAGGAAGTCAAAGACATCTACCAAGATCTGGTTTCATGATTTTGGCCATATCCACTTGGTCATTAGGAGAGTGCATGCCGCGAATTCGTCTTGGGGTATGTTTTCTTGGCGCGGGCCAGTGCCACCCATCCTGCATTTACGCGACATTTGTTACCGCTTACCTGCAGTCCTTGTTTCGCGAAGTTGAAGTATTCAAGTCCACACCGACGACCAAATCGAGGGAGGGGATTCAACAAGTTATCGTGGGGCGCCTGATTAGTGAGCTCACACGCGTGCGATGGGTGCCACACCTGGAAGTAGTTAAACAAAAGCCAACTCGGCTGACAAGACTGCAAATCCAGAGCGAACTGGATCCGACGCGGTGCGCAATAGTGCGACTTTGTTACGGTTCTGCTCATAATTTTTCCAATACATGTCCAGTCTTTTGCGAGTTGTTTCACTGTTGGTTGAATGTATTGAGTTTACAATCTTATCAGTGTTCAGTTGTGTGCACGGGCCCCGTGGCAAAAAAGCTGAGTGCGTGACTGGAAATAGCCGACGGCATTGTTGTCTCGTGCTTCAACCATCTCTTACGGGTTGACTTGGTCTGTGCAATCCTGTACTGATAACATTTCCCAGAACCCATCGAAACATGAATAAAAAGGCCGCAAAGGCACCCAAGGAAGTCCTATGTTACGAAATTCGCGACATTGTCCTTGGAAAAGTGCGCGGATACCCTCCCTGGCCAGGCATGGTAAGCCCGTCGCGTCTGTCATTCCAAGCCTTTGATCTGACCGTACTCAACCTCTCTCTACAGGTTGTGGATCCAGAAACTATTCCTGCTGTTGTGGCCAAGGAGCGACCAGCAGGTAAAAGGGCCAACTTCTATTGTATCCAGTTTTTCCCAACCGGGGATTAGTGCGTGCTTCCCCGCAATTTTGGTGGCTATTCTTGCTAATATAGCGATCCCGGGTTAGCGCATGGCTAGTGGGGAAAGATATATCAAAACTCCAAACCCACGAAATCGAATCATATATCAACGAACCCTACAAAAAATCCGGCGACCTGCTTGCTGGCTATCGTATTGCCCTCGATCCAACAAAGTGGCAGCGCACGAGGGAGACTGTCGAAAGCTCAGTATTGGAAGAAGAGGCCAACGCGGAAATCGACCAACTGGAAACCGAAAACGAGGACGGCGAACCCCAAAAACAAGCCAAGGCCAAAAAGAGGAAACGCGAATCGGATGCGGCACCCCCCACCAAAAGCAAGCCAAAGCAGACTAGGGTGAAGAAGGAGCTAGCAGAACCCGGGAAGAAAAAGGCTAGTTCTGCCAAAAGCAAGAAAAATGGTACCAAGTCCAAGGCAATGGTTGAATCGGAAGACGATGGAGATCACGAGGCAGAAGGAGAGGACGATGAAGATGCTGGACCGAGTAAAAAAGCTTCACCACCTCCGCTGAAGAAGGCGAAACGCGAGAAGGAGGATGATGGAGACGATGGTAAGCCCATTTGCGCACCGAGTCCGCGTTCCAACCATCCTCCCTAGGCAAACTTACGGATGATCCGGAAGCCTTGAGGGTTCGCGAATGGCGGCACAAGTTACAGAAGACATTCCTCAGCAACAAGGCGCCGCCCAGGGAGGAGGTAGGTAACTTAATTTCTATCATTATTCATGGTTGATTCATGACGCTCTTAGGATATGCCCGCTCTCGATACTCTCTTCACGACAGTCGAGAAGTACGATAAGATTAATATCCAATATTTACAAGTGGGCACCCACCTTTTCTTTCGCCCCCATAACTCCATTCTAACATGTGCTACCTCAGTTCTCAAAGATAGGCAAAGTGATGCGCCACATCGCCGTATTACCTGTCGAGCGGGTCCCCAAGAATGAAGAATACAACTTCCGAGAACGTGCCAAAGCGCTTGTCGATAAATGGCACCAAATTCTCAATGCGAACAAGTCAGGCGGGTCCGAGAGCGGGACAGCGAATGGCGCCGTTGTGAAGAGCGATGTTGGTGACAAGGAAGAGGCCGTGACAGATGGAACTGCAGCGCTCGACCTGAATGGAACTACAGATGGTGATTGCTGCCGCTCTTATTGGACCTCTTTCATTCATGGAATTTGTTCAGCTCCAGCTTCCGTGCCCAAACCTATCTCGACTGAAGCAGACGCACCTGCCGAAGACGCACCAGCTGAGGATATACCAGTTGAAGGGGCTGGCGATACTTCCGTGTTGGCAGACGTCACCATGTCCGAAGCGTAGTGTTATATTACTTTTCTTTTCTCTGGGCGCCTTGTATGAACTTGGTGATTCTGGCTTCCGAAGGTCTGACATTCAGCGAATGTTACATTCTCGGACACCTGCCTCATGAAAGGCGACAGTCAATTTCCGCTGCTTCCCTTGTGTTTCTAATCTGCTTGTTATTCAGTTTTGATATATAATTTCAGCAATGTCCTCCTCCCAATGGGAATGTTTTACTCACCAGCGAAACCCGTGCCCCACCTAGTGATCGATCTTACTCCAGGAAGCCCTCGCCACGCCGTAAGCAAGAAACGCGATGACAAGGTACGTTCCTTCGAAGCTTGGGTCGATTTAGGAATCCATTCTGCTTGATCAATGATTCAGCGACATGTAATCCTCCTGTGCTCACATGAACTAGCCGGAGCTTGACACACCATCATGGCCGCGGATGCAATACACATCATTGCTCCTAACTCAGGTATGGTACCTGAGCGTATAGGTTATTGCTATGAGCTCGGCCGATCGCGATCAAGGTTAGGCATGAGCGAAACAGTTGGTTTTCATTTATTTTGACAGCCTCCGTGCATAAGTATATTCTGCAAAAGTCGACTCATTTGGTTCTAGTCAGTCACACCGCGTATTCTGTAGCATAAGAACTTCCAGATGGGATTGTGACTTCATCAAGTTCGTGGGCGTGAACTGCCCTCCAACCGAGATTGAGGTATTGATTATTTACGGTTGTCAAGAACCTCTCCGATAAACAGTTGACACACTTGTTCCCTGCCTTGAATGCGGCCGCAACAAATCCAAGCCATTCTCCCTCGTGCTCGTCTCACAAGCTTTCTCAGGAGATATTCCTCAAGAAATAGCCACAACAAAGGTGGCTCCAGTCCTGAAACCCGAAGCAGTGATCATCTTTTTGCTGTTTCCGAGCTTGAGGAATCGGAACCTTCCCCTCATCCCAAGGTCCATTTAGAGCATGGGTATGAAAACTGGACGGGCGATGAACGCGTGCAGGATACTATTTTGCGCATGCTTATTGATAAGCACAAGCCCTTGCGTACTGGAACCGTGCTATCAGCCGAGCAGAAGCTCAAACATGCACCACCCAGCGTGAGGCCTGCTCAGCTCAACTTATCGACTGGCGACGATACCAGCGCCACAGAAGTTGACCCCCCCTCGGTGCGGTCATTCATACCTGCTCCAGATTCCTGGAGGTCACGGCCCCTCCTGGCCGCCACCGAGGGTCATGAGCCATGGCACACAACATTCAAAGTCCCGGAACATGCTGCCGCATCGATCAGACTTGGACAATTGCCCGCACATACTGCGACATCCGCCGCTCAGAAAATTGCGCCCCTGGACGACCGCATGCGAAGGCAGCAGCGGGAAGAGCGTCGGCGCAGTGAATACGCAAGCAGACTCGTCCGTGCCAGAGATTCAACTCTCGATTACCGCATCGGGATGCGGGGTGGTACTTCGGCGGCTCCCACTGGCATGCGGAGAAATCCTGTGGGTATCAAAGGTTGGACGAGTTTAGCTGAAGAGAGAATCGAGGTGCGTTCCACCTTATCTTTGTTGTGCGCACATTCACGTCAGGGGGTAACAGGGAGCGAGGAAGGCGGGCTTGTTTGATAATATCAGAGGCCAAGGCAAACCGATTGTTCGGAACGTCGAGGAGTCTAATCCTTTCATTGCGCGGGAAGAATTTTTGATGAATCGCATTATCAAGCGGAATGGTGCGGCGCCTGTATGGGTAGAACTGCAAACAGGTCAGTGTTTGGATCGCAAGGTGTTATCCCAACTTATGGTCGATTAGAATTGGACAAGGCGGTAGAAAATTTTCGCGCTCTCCTTCAGCAATCATGGGTTCGACATGCCGTGCGCCATTTGACTACCGTCCGCACCCCTTCGCAGCTTAAATCTACTGATATTGCCCGATTTCGCGATCCAAATTGGGAACTTCGTGAGCGCGGCTACCATGATGCTGCGCTCGCCGAGGTGAATTCTCTTGTACGCAAATACAATGTTTCCGCGCCTAGCTCGGTACGACGACCTCTTTATGAAAAGGGGACGGAGATTGCAAATATGTATAAGAAATCTGTGGGGGAGATTCATCACAAGGTATACGACGGGGTGGCGGATGAGTCAAGAGTTAACGGGAATGGATCTGCGGGGGAACGAGCTGGGGTGGGCCCATCATTCGGTTTTTGGGAGATGGTATTCCGGTGGGGTTGGGTCAAGTGGCTCATCTCGAGATGGAACTGGAGGTGATGTTGTATTCATGTATGTTCTATTACGTGTCGCGTATTGAAAGTTATAACCTTGAACACGCAGAATTGCTTCTCGGGCGACTGAGCCGCGAACTGATTTCTTCGTTGAAGCCACCCCACGATGGCATGATGGATAAATCATCCAAATCCAAATACGTTGACGGTTTTTGGACCACGGGCTTTGTTACAGGCTATATAAAGTCTATCTCGGCTATAAACGAGAATAAGCAGTATGCAGCACCCCGATCCATGACCGAATCGTACCCGTTGCCGTGGAAGCCACCGGCTGATTCATGGTTGTTGTTGTGACTTGGATGTTAAACCTCGCTGGATCCTTTCCTCGGTTGTCAATCAATCGTCGGAGTTGCTACGCCCAGTTGACGCCATCACAGATATGTTGAACCGCTCCAATATGGATCGATTCAGTCGTAAACTGCATCAGGCTTTTATTCACTGAACTTACTGGATGCCTCGGGTGTTACTATCGCCCTAATTGTTACTTCAATACATCCCAAGTCTTGTGAAAAGCCCCGTGGGGCTGTCTGTGGATACCACCGCGGGGATGGTGCGGCTGCGTCCTCGGCACAGAACCGTTGAACGGTCACTGGTGCTATGTTTAGCGAATGGCGCCTCGGGCCTCGGCCTACACCATTCCCTCAAGATCCTGAGAAATCGTAACAAATCAATCATCGGTTGTCGGGGCGTTTAACGCTCAACGGGTACGGCTGTCTCAGCTAATCGCGGATCTTTGGGTTAGCATCTAGGCTGGCACCTCGGCACTGGTGTGTGTGTGTAATCAAAATATGGGTTTTATGTCGTCGGCCATGAGTCTTGTGTGACCGATATTTCGCTTTTTTCGGCAAGAAACTCCGCGCACCCGGTGCCGTGGTGGCGCATGTATGATGACATAATCTCCCGGCCACGCGAGCAAGTTGGAAATTCGAAGTCTTCGACCACACGATCTGTGAGAATCGAAGCCGACGAGTGGGAAGAACTATCTGCTCACCAATCAATTCAACTTTGAAGAGAGGAATACGCACTGAACAGGCGACCCCGAGGCGAGGAAATTAGCAGGTATATCTCCATCCTAATGGGACATTTGGCGTTGTGGCTGAGAGCGCGCCGACCCACAAAGTTACCATCTGCCAACAGTCGGCCGGCGGAATGTCAAGATTTTATTTTTAAGATGACGATCCCAGTGCTGACATAATTATTGGCCCTGGCGGGGCTGAGATGGTATAACCGTTTCTGGTTTTCCACCACCATCACCACCACCCATGGCCAACGTAGTCCCCAGAACACCCTGGTCGCCGAGCACGCCTGAAATTCAAGATTCCCCTCGCCCAGGCTCCCAGTTCGGAACGGACGAAAAAGGCCTTTCATCCAGCCCCAGCTCTCCATTCCTCCCACAGGATTTCTCGCACGCCCGCCCAGCGCGCACCGCCTCAACAGGGTCATTCGTGTCGTCCCCATTGAACCCCACATCCCCTACCTATTCGAATACAGGCTCATTTGCGCGACGCTCGGATTCTAGGGCCAGTACAGCCCACCTCACCAAGTTTACTTCGAATGACACCCATGCCGCGTTGGCCGCTTCATCCCTCAGTACCAGCGGCCGTGGCTCGATGATTCTATACCGATTTGCGGGCGAGTCGGATAACCTAGTGCCCCCACCAAAAATTGCCAGGGACTCTACTCTTTCCTCTCATGACTCGTTCATGTCATTCTCCTCGGATTCAAAATATCCATCTGGGTTCCCAACACAACGAGGTCTTATCCCATATGCCTACGATCCAGAGATTGATGATGGCCCACCAGACGAGGAGGACCTTCTCCACGATCCAAATCAAACGGGAGGGTACAAGGGCAAGCCTAACAGCTTTCCCTGGCGCGGCTTGCTTAACGTCGGCGTTCTCCTCCTCCTCATAACAATGATTCTCTGCCTCTTCGTCTTCTACCCTGTTTTCAAACATTTCCAGCAACTTGCAGTTCACGAGGCGATCGACGGCAATATTAACGTTAATGGTACCGGTAGGGACTACCTTTTCATTAATGTATCCTGTCATTAATATCTTATCTTCAGGTCAAGTATCCTCGCTGTAAGCAGACGACTCACGTCCCTGGAATCTATCCTAATTTCCAGATCACCAGATTCCAAATGCCGGGGCTCATTGATACCGATACTCCGGATTCAGCCAAGTCTCGCAAAGGGTATGACGGCCAAGATTACGATCTCGTATTCTCGGACGAGTTCAATGTCGACGGTCGCACTTTTTATCCAGGTGTGTAACTTTGTGGCGGTGGGTGTGGAAGGACTTACATGACGTCACAGGCGATGACCCCTTCTGGGAAGCTGCTGATTTGTGGTACGGTGCCACTGCGGACTTGGAATGGTACGATCCTCAGCAGGTATCTACGCGGAATGGCTCGTTGGTAATTACCATGGACTCGGCGAACACATTGCAGAGCGGTCTCACGCCGGGTATAGTTTTTGATTTTAGTACAGAGCAATTTCTGACTGGATACGATAGGCTCGACCGCGCCGTTTACAGTGGACCAAAACCACAACCTCACCTATCGTTCGGGGATGCTTCAATCCTGGAATAAATTCTGTTTCACGAGCGGGTATATCGAGGTTAGCATTACCCTACCAGGGCCGGACGAAAATACGCGTGGTTATGTGAGGAATGTCGGTCGCGTCCGTGTGTTTTGACCTCAACTGTATTAATAGTGGCCTGGAGCTTGGACGATGGGCAATCTCGCTAGACCTGGCTATTCTGCCACCACGGACGGAATGTGGCCCTACACGTCCGTCAGCTTTCATTTCATTCATTCTCTATCTCAAGGTGTTGTTTCCAGGTATAATGAATGCGATGTCGGCACGTTTCCCAACCAAACGAACAAAGACGGGTTGGGTCCTCCGGCAGCCCTGCATTCTGACCAGTCGAGGGCTAAGTATAATTTCGACCTGAGTTGGTTGAGCGGGCAGCGAGTTTCGTACGTGTGGAGACCCACATGCCGCCATCCCACTCACCCTTGCCTCTATCTAGGGCTTGCTCGTGTCCTAATTCTGATCACCCTGGCCCTGACGTGAATAAAGGGCGCGGTGCCCCCGAGATTGATATCCTCGAGGCTGAGAAGGACAAGAACGCGCCTACTGGCCAGGTCGTATCCCAGAGCGCCCAATTCGCTCCCTTTTCGCACGACTACTTTTACGGTAACACCACCGAGGATATGTGGTGGATTTACACTCCTAATAGAACGCGACCGAACTCATACATAGGCAGCGCAGTGTAAGTTTTCGTCTGTATCTTGAGCCCCGCACTCATCTTCAAATTAGGCAGCAGGCAATATCGGGACTCGTGGAGACGCCCCCGGATATCTTCCAGGGATCTCCGAATAAGCGGTTTGCCACGTTCGGGTTCGAATACTGGGCGAATCCATCGAATGCGCTGGACGGGTTTATAACATGGCAAGTTGACGGAACTGCAAGTCATCGATTGGGAGCGGCGTCCGTTGGCCCGGATACGGGGCCGAACGGGAGTGGGGTTGGACAGAGGCTAATCCCGGAGGAGCCCATGTCGATTATCTTGAATCTGGGGATGTCACGTCGGTATCGCTACCCACTTACCTCGCACGGCTGCTAACACCCGATAAATAGAGAATTGGCAGACGATCGACCTCACAACAATGATGTTCCCAGCGGAAATGTTGGTGGATTATGTGCGGGTATACCAGCGCAGGGGCCAGTCCAACATTGGCTGCGACCCGAAGGGTTATCCCACAGCCCGTTACATCAATGATCATCTATCGGCATTTCAGGGTGAGCGTTTTATCATCCCTCTAGGGCGGGGTCTGATCAAATCCTGCTTAGATGTGAACCAAACAGTATGGCAGTGGGAGAAACCCAAGAACCGCCTGGTACGTACAATCTTGTGTGATTTTCTCTTGACGTAAATTTACCGCTGCACAGTTCGACGGCTGTTAAGCCCATGATACCTTCGGACTCGATACGAACCAATAAACGCCAGGAACGATACCTTTCATACCTACAAGTGGACTTGTGTAACAAATTCTAACCTAAACCTTTCCTTTAATACCACACCCTCGCTCGCATACGCACCTCTCCCCGACGCGCGCTCCTCAGGCTCCCGCCTCCCCCCGTCTCTCACAGCTCTGGATACTTTATATCTTTCTTATATATCGTCCGCCGCATTCAAGTTTTGGCCACTGCTGATCCAAACATTGATTTCGCAGTATTCGCAATTCTTTGGAATTCTCATCCATCATCATACCACCTGCACGATACATTTGTTCCTAACTAACAATGTGTTTACACTTCCCCATCTTGTCGTTCGTTACCGTTCTTTCACTGCAGGGGCTATATCCACGATTGTCAGTTGAACTACAAACCACTGGGCACTATGGGGAACTACTCGAGTATTCAATTGATGTTCGCATGAGTCCGAATTTTATCTGAGGTCCGTTGATCATCGAGGGTGGTCCGGTGTGGAAGAGAAGTACAGGTACGCGAGGCGCGGAACGGTCGCCAATCACAGGAAAAGAGGTGTTAGTACCATGTATGTATAGAACGTGTACCAATACAAGAAATGTTCGAGACTTGTGGATGAGGGCCGTTGCGGAGCACGGCATGACCGAGTCCCCCCTCCTTAGGTGCTATGTATTGGCATTATTATAACCTGACTTGGACCCTAATTTTTTGATAGTACGTAGCCATACAAAGCTGTGAGTGCCCGAACTTGACGCTTGGGTGTAAGTAATTGTAATACCAATTCAATGCACAAATAATAGGTACATGTTTGACGAATACAAAGTGGGGCGTGAGGCGTCGTGTAATTGTCTATCGTGAGCACAAAACATGGGATAGAAGACGAGACGTGAGACGAAACTCGTTTATGCCACACGAGCGAGTGGTGTGGATCGGGTGGCGCGAGACCCGAAGCCCAATGTGTGGGGCGGGGTGCGTGTGAGCCGAGCAATGAGTTTGTCTTGAGGTTCTCTTGCATGAAAAAGGCAAAAAAACGCGATTCTGCTCGAGTCTCGCGAGATCATGACATGCGGGGAGGGTTTAATATATATAGGTTATGGGGCATCAGTAAACTTGAGCTAGTGGGCCATTGCTCCACCTGGCAGGCCGAGTTCGAGGGCAGTATATATATATTAGCACAGGTATACTGTAGGTACAAAAATAATACACCGCACCCATAGCGGGTACAGGTACACACCGAACCCCTTCATATAAACGGTGCGGCCGCATACCGTGTGGTGGCACAAAACCCACGGGATACCGCGTGGTATCGTTCGGCACTGCGGGTATTGACTACCTGCCCCCCCTCGAGTGCCCTGTAAATACCTCGCAGACGTGCCGCGCACACCAACTGGTGTGGCCGCTACATGCTGCGAGGTGCTCGGCGGCACGAGGGGCGGGCGGCGATGGTCGTTCTGATGTGTGTAGACATACCTGATATACATAAATGTAAATGTGACGCGTAAGGGGACGTCCGTGAGCGAGGGGCTGTCTGCGGGAAAGGGGCCGTCCACAAGTGAGAGGCTGTCTGCAAGGGAGGGATGTCTGCAGGCAAGGGGCCGTCCAAAAGCGAGGGGCTGGGTATGGGAACAAGGATGTGTGAGTGAGGGTGTGCGAACAAGGGCAGGCGGCTGCATCAGGAATATTACACATATCTTGTGGGGCTTGTGTGAACTTATTTGGTCTTGTGGCTTGTTTTTTTCGTCTTGTGGCTTGTTTTCGTCTTGTGTGGCACTGGTTTGTCTTGGGCTCCAGGACCAAACAAGCCCACAAGGAGACAAAGCCGATCCAAGCCACCAGCCACACGCTCAAGCCGCAGCAAGCCGCAAGCCCAAACAAGCCACAAGACATGTACCTAAGCCACAAGCCACAAGCTGCGCGAAAGCCCAAACAAGCCACAAGACATGTGCCCAAGCCACAAGCCACAAGCCACAAGCTGCGCGAAAGCCCGACAAGCCACATCAGGAAAAACCTAACCTGATAATTTGTCATAATCCTGATAAATCTAAAATTTTCTAAAT
>QGOG01005371.1:0-12197 GCA_003313185.1 Collybia sp. MG36 | reverse complement strand
GGTTTGGGGGCGCCGCCCCCAACAAGCTGTTGAGCCGGGCGGGCAGGGGTGGCAAGTGTGGCGCAGCCACACTTGCAGCCTGTGGCAACGCCACGGGTCATTAAGCTTGTTTTCTCTACTAGCAGTGCGTTGACTGAGGTAATGATAGGCGGTTTTGTCAAGGAGATGAAGATGTTTGCATTCTTTGGGGGATGCACCAGTGATAAGGTAGTAGGAGATAGGGAAATCGTTGAGGGGGTATCTATGCTGTGGGCGGGAAAGGAGGCTTTGGCAAGTCTGATTGTAGCAACGAGCTGGGAAAAAAAAGACAAGAAACTTACAATGTGCACCCCTGCTGTAGTGTTTCTCGACAACTCCCAGTTTACTGTAACTATGGGGTGCAGCTTGAGTGGCAGGAGAAGCTCAGAAACGATGTACTCACCATTACTTCACCACTGGTGGGGACACAGAGCCATAGGAACACCCCAGATACGATGCAGACTCCGTTTCACGATTCCAAAATGAGAAAAAAACGGTTGCGTGCGATGTCGAACTCGAGTTGGCACTGCCATGTGGTGACGTCGTTGTAAGACCGCGAGGAGTGTTCACAGCCCGACTTGGCTGACTTGGAACC
Source organism: Collybia sp. MG36 (assembly GCA_003313185.1). Classification (NCBI taxonomy): domain Eukaryota; kingdom Fungi; phylum Basidiomycota; class Agaricomycetes; order Agaricales; family Clitocybaceae; genus Collybia; species Collybia sp. MG36. The sequence goes on along the minus strand of QGOG01005371.1, from coordinate 11,584 downwards.
AACGACTCAAGCCGAGGTCATGATGAAGTCAGGCTGGCACAGGCCAAGCACGGCTTGACTCAGCCATGACCTCACATCGGCTCAGCTTCGGCTCCGGGTCACTCCAGGGTCGGAGTCACGGCAACAGTACCACTGACGAATGACGTAGCACAAGCAACAGACAAGTCAGGCATCAAACACCTATCGCACCCCAACAACCATCCCTGGCTGAGTCAACCCTGCTGACAAACGATGCAGCACGGGTAAAACAAAGACCCGTGGGTAAAACCCGTACCCGTACCTGTACCCGCATGTTTGGCGGGTAAGGGTACAGGTGCGGGTACGGGTCGTGGGAAAAAACCCGCGGTAAACCCGTGCCAATCACTAAATGGATGGGAGGATGATGGTCCGGCGAGGGGGCTCTGTGGACTGTGGGGAATTGAATGAGTGGGTGTGGGTGGCACAGATGTAGGAGATGAAGTGGGTATAAGGCATGTCACAAGTACTTAATAAACTGACAAGTTGTATTCACTGACTTATCTGCTAGACAATAGCCAGATACAGTCAAGATCCCTCAATGCAACGCTCTAAGCACTTGGAATGATAATAGAATCAAGTATATAGATTGTCTCTTTTGTCAATAGAGCAGTGCAATACACCACTCTGGGACATGGTGGATTTCTAGTTCCTTTGTACATGTTATGGCTGTATCACCCGAGGCATGAAAACAGGTGTCCACTATATTGCGACTGAAAATATCTACTTGGTAAATCAACAATTATGGCAGTAGCACAAGTATTCAGTGAGATATGAATGAAATGAGTATGGACCTCTATTGTAACCATGTGATAGTGTCCCAGAGCGGTCCATATATGTACTGTAGTGTCATGGGAAGCGCATATGAAGTGATTCTAGCTGTCAGTATCAATGTACTGTCATCACCACTTCCAACAGTACTTGCGTATGAAAAAGTGATACCTGGATTGCTTAAGTACAAGCATCACTGATGGACTTTGGGTAATTTCGCTTATCATTACATAAGCATGTTCAGTTGTCTTCAACAACTGCCTCTAATGTCAACAACAACTCTAATACTATTCATCTAATATTAATATCAATCCCATCTGCTATTTCCACTGCCAACATGGATCCACACAAGTTTTGTACTAGTGGGATCTGGACCCGTGGGTATTTTACCTAGTATTCAAGTACTTACAAGTGTGTTCCTATAGTATTTGTTCGACGCAGGTATGTGGGGATGCCTGTGCCAGCTGTTTGTTATGTGGGCAGGCACGAGCAGGTATGTGTGTCATCCGCTCAGATGCGAAAGTGCCTGCGCCATCGTTCATTATGCGGGGTGGGTACCTGTGCTAAGGCTCAGCACAGATGTGAGGTACCCATAGGAGAACCCACAGGTATGGGTAGCTATTTTTAAATTACTTGTGTTCCGAGTCAAAAATGTATATTTTTAGACTTGGTTATCATACCAGGATGAGCCCCGCCAATGAGAAATAAGCTCTATTCTTGCAGTGATAGCTGTGTCGGGCTCTTGGACACTATCACATGGTTACAATAGAGGTCCATAGTGTTTAAAAGTCTGGTTAGGTCCGGTTATTTTCCTTTTTTGGAAATAACCGGGACCGAGACCGGTCGCACACTCCCAAAAAAGTCGGAAGACCGAGACCGGACCACCAAAAACCGGTCACACCTGGCCCTCACACTTAACCGGACCAGTCACAACCGGTTATGACCAGATATTACCTTCAAATTTTGCTTGCTCTCATCATCAATCTATATCTCTCGCACTCGTTGCCCGCCCTTCTCTTGCAAATGAGAGATTCAGGGGTTCAACTATGATCGGGCGCGCTCAATCAACGATCATTCACTCAATCATCTACAACCTCAGGCTATTCTTTTTCAACAATACCAAGCCCCTCACTTTTCAACACATGCCTCACGCCTCCCTCGCAAACGACCAGGTGCATTCCTTCAACAACAACACTCTGAATGAGTCGGGTACCTTCTTTCTTCAACAACACGCCTTGCCCCTCCCTCGCAAACGAGGGAGCTGGGCTCACTCATTGTTTTCAACACACGCCGACTGCCGGACTCGGCCGCTTCAACACATTCTTTATTCCTTTCAACTGCGCCGAGCCCCTCCCTCGCAAACGAGGGAGGCTCGTTCTTAGCACATGCCGAACCCCTCCCTCGCAAACGAGGGAGGTTCATTCTTTTCTCAGCACACGCCGAACCCCTCCCTCTTTGCGAGGGAGGCTCACTCTTTGCGAGGGAGGCTCACTCTTTTTCCGACACACGCCGAGCCTCTCCCTCGTTTATGAGGGAGCCTCATCCGTTTCATTTTCCACACAGGCCGAGCCCCTCCCTCGCAATCGAGGGAGCCGGCCTCACCCTTCTTTTCAATACACACGCCACGAAGGAGCTGGGCTCGCCCACTCGCTTCGATGTTTTGTAAGTCATTCCGCCACCTCGCTCCGCGCCCAGTCCCCTGCCCCCACACCCTCGCAAGCCCTGTTAGCCATGTCAATTGACATGTGCAATGAGCTGCGAGGCAAATCAGGGGTACAACGAGGGCTGTTGCAGGCGTCGCGCATGGCTGCTCGCTGTTTCTTCCTACCTATGGGGGGAGACCTGAGATCTGGTCCAAGACTGGTCACAACCGGTTTTGACTGGTCACGGCGCGTTTGACAAAGGTAAGTGGACCAAGACCGAGCACCCCCAGAGGCTGCGAGACCGTGACCGATGGTCCGGTCTTTTTCGGTTCAGTTCGGTCTGGTCTCGGTCATTTTTTGGTCACTGTGACCTGACCTTTAAACACTAGAGGTCCATACTCATTTCATTCATATCTGACTCAATACTTGTGCTACTGCCTTAATTGTTGATTTACCAAGTAGATATTTTCAGTCGCAATATAGTGGACACCTGTTTTCACGCCGAGCTCAGGTGATTCCATATTAGAAATCCACTATGTCCCAGAGTGGTGTACTGCACTGCTCTATTGACAAAAGAGACAATCTATATACTTGATTCTATTATCACACCAAGTGCTTAGAGCGTCGCATTGAGGGATCTTGACTGTATCTGGCTATTGTCTAGCAGATCAGTCAGTGAATACAACTTGTCAGTTTATTAAATAACTGTGTGTAACACCAAATCCATGGAAGCTATCTCTATCGTCTCTTTTGGACCTTCATTCTATGCTATATAGGGGTGTTTTCGCCACCCTAAGAGGCCTGTGGACTGGTCCCTTAATAGACCGGTTGCAATCAGTTTTTTGCTGATTGCCTGTATTTTTCCAGGAGAGGCAACCAGCACCGGAACTGATTGGTCCAGTTCTGGTCTTTTTCCGGTCCTATGGACTGGACCTTGGAACACTAGCCCAGCATAACTACACTATGCACAAACTTGAGACACTAGCCATAACTGGAGGTGCTCCAGAAATGGGAAGACAAACTGATAGGATACAATATCCATATCATAACCGACAACAAAGCACTTGAGTTCATCAACACTCAAGTAAAACTAAGCCTGTGTCAAAGATACTGGATGGATTACATGTTGAGATTGAATCTTGACATCACATAGGTAAAAGGCGAACTAAATAAAGTAGCAGATTGTCTATCATGCTACTATGAAAGTGACAACATGAGGGACATATACATGCCTCAATGGACCTGATGGGTGAAGATCTACCCACGGAAAGATATAAGGAGATAAGGGAAAACACAATTGAGATATGTGCCATGCACGAAACAGAACAAAGACATAGTAAACATCTTCAAGAAAGAAAGGAAGATCGAGAAATAGAAGCTCTCATAATGAAAGAAGCCAATGATGAGCAAAGGGAAAACGCCAAAAGCGTTAATAATAATCCATCAGAAAAGGGGATAGAAGATACTCCGAAACAAACAAGGACACAACCCTCAGACACGCAACTATAGGAGAGATAGGACCAAATATTGAGGGAGATGATTTAAAAATCATTGACAATGAAGAGTTCAAAAGAACTCTGATAGACGGATACCTAGTGATCCGCACGGGTAATGGAACCCGTGCGGGTTTTGGTCACAGGTGGTCACAGGTGCGGGTACAGATCACAATTTTGTGACCTGCAGCATTACCTGCACCCACCTGCGGGTTTTGCAGGTTTTTCATGGGTTGTGATTTTGTAAATATTTGTCAAAAAATTACCATATTTGGAAAATATGGGAACCATGGGAAATTTGACATGGCTGTCCTCAAATTCCCATGCATTGTGAAATAGTGTTGCTGCAACTTGGCTTTTGCCGGGTTGGCCTCGGCAAGTCGCGGCTTGTGCTCACACGACTCAGCACTTGGGTGTGGGTTGCGGGCGGGGGTGCAGGTGCCTCCGGGCCTCGTTTGTGGGGGGCTGAAGGTGGTTGCAGTCGTGAGCATGATCATGTTGTGGCGGTTCCAGCGAGGCATGGCGCTCCCGTTCACGAGAGGCCAAGGATATTCCAATCTAATGATATGTCCGTCATCTTCTTGTTGTCATGTTCCGGTGCTGGTGTCGTTTTGTGTTGTTGGTGTCATTTTGACAGTAGCTGTCGCCTGTGTATCCCTGGCGTCGTGACTCGAGTCGTCAGCGGTTCGGGTGCGTGCTCGCATTAGTCACAATCTATATCGTTGTGAGTGGGGTTAGAACAAATCCCAAGCACAAAAAACAAGTACTTGCCCTGCGCAATACTTTTCAATGCTCGTCTGGGTTGTCGTCAATGCCATCAATGCGAGCGCGCGATATCAATTACAAGTGAGAGAAGAACACGAAGATGAAACAAAACATTCCACACCTTGGGAAACATGTTGCAGAACGGAGGATACGACTCAAATCCCAAGTTGGAGACAGAGTCGTCGCGTTGGCTGGTGAGCCGGCTGCAGCCATCGAACCCCTTGCTCTTGAGTGACTTATTCTTGTCAAACTCGCCATCATACATATCCGCGCGCTAGAATGGGGAAGCGTTGGATACAAGGGGAGGCGCCTGGTTTGAGTTATTGAAGGTGTCACCATAGCCGCCCGCCCAGGCAATGTATTTGCCCTCTGAGGTTGGCGAGAGGTAAGGAGCGTGAGTTGTTCGTCCCTCTGGCTGCGTATCACGAATCCGATTCCGCTTTTGCTCTTCAATATCGCGGGATTGCATGTGATCCTCGAGTTCGTGAATGGCGACCTGCGATCGATGTAACTACAACCGGTCGTCAGGATTGATGATCCGCAATATAAGAAGCTAAGCATGTGCACCTTATGTTGACCAAGGACCAAGTCTTTCTCGCCGCGCCCAAACACAGTCTGCGCTTGCTCGACCCGCTCTTGCTCAGAGCCTTCCGAGACCCCAGCATCCGCCCTCCTGGTAATGTTCGCAGAACTCATCTGGCGTCATCCCAATCTCGAAGACATAATATTTTGACAGGCGACCCTTCGCACTTCATCGTCGTGGTCCCTCTCATCAATATCAGCCACCCCGATCAAGGTCGGCATTCTCTGGGTTGAGAGCGTCCAGGTTGCGGTCGATACGTGGCGGGGCCGTTTGAGTGACTGCTGGTGGAGGCAGGGGAACCCCAAGCGATCCATAGTCCTTGCCTTGAATGACGAGTGATTACCCCATCGGTTCTGGGATGCTTCGACCTGGTGTAGTCGGTCTTCTTTGGCACGCGACACGCCTGATCGTCGATGATGTGGAAATTCGAGAGGTACCAGTATTGTAAATGAAGGCCGCATCTTCGTTACATTGGTCGATGATGGGCTCCAGGTTGTGGAGGCGGAGGATGGCAGATCGGCTGGAAAATGTGTGCGACGTGCCGCTTGGAAAGGCCAGTCGTCTTGAGTGCGGCTTTGAGCTGATCAAAATGGACGGTGTCTTCGTCGCGACCTCTATTTGCTCTACTGGCAGTGCACTGGCTGAGGTAGTGATAGGTGGTTTTGTCGAGAAGATAAAGATGTTGGCGTTCTTCAGGGGATGCGCCAGCAATATGGTAATAGAATGGATGGAAATTGTCGAGGGTGTATCTGTGCTGTAGGCGGGCTTTGGCAAGTCTGATGATGATTCCTAGCGAGTGAGGCCAAAAAACAAAACAAGAAACTTACAATGCACACCCCCCCCTCTAGTGCTTCTCAACAACCCCCGGTTTATTGTAACTTGCGCGAGACGTGTGTGGCAAAGGGAACTGGGTGGCGGAGCGTTGGTAAGCAAAGAGCCGAAGGTGGTGTTAACGAAAATGAACTGACCCCCGGTCCACGGCGTGCATGCTGGGTGCTTCATCCCTGGTACGGATGGACAAGGTAGCGGGGGTCTTGATGAGTGAGCTGGGTGGGTGCTGGGGGTCTTGATGGGCAAACTGGGTGGGTGCTGACGAGCGCAGAGATGGAAGCACCAGTAGGGGAGGTGTAAGTGAGGAGAATGCTGAGTGGAGGGTGATGGGGGGAATGATGACGAGATAATGAGATTGAGCGATCCTCAGGGTGGCAGTGAACGAAGGCAGCAGCGAATGAAGGCGGCAATGAGAACGGGTGATGGGTGTGATGGGGATGAGGAGCGGTCGAATTATGCTCGGGGTGCCTATGGGGCGCGGTGTGAGTGGCAGGAGAAGTTCAGAAACGATGTACTCACCATCATCTGAGGTAAAGCCACTGGTGGGCATAATGCTATGAGAATGCCCCGGATACGACGCAGACTCCATTTCGCAATTCCAAAATGAGAAGAAACGGTCACGCGCGATGTCGAACTCGAGTTGGCATTGTCACGCGGCGGCGTCGTTGCAAGACTGAGAGGAGTGTTCGCAGCCCGACTTGGCTGACTTGGAACCAGCGACTCAAGCCGAGGTCGTGATCAAGTCAGGCCGGCACAGGCCGAGCACAGCTTGACTCAGCCGCGACCTCACATCGGCTTGACTTCGGCTCCGGGTCACTCCGGAGTCGGAGTCACGGCAACACTATTGTGAAATGTGCAAATATGTGTGATTTACATGATTTCATGGTAAAATAAAAACCCGTGGGTAAACCCACATCTGGACCCTTACCCGTAGTGATCTGCACAGGTTTACCGTGGGTATTTCTGAGTGACCCATACCCGCACCCGTGGGAAACCCGTACCCGCCATGCGGGTAAGGGTCTGGATGCGGGTTTACCCATGGGTTTTTATTTTACCATGAAATCATGTAAATCACACATATTTGCACATTTTCACAGACCCTGACATGCGTGGGAATTTGAGGACAGCCATGTCAAATTTCCCATGGTTCCCATATTTTCCAAATATGGTAATTTTTTGACAAATATTTACAAAATCACAACCCATGAAAAACCCGCAAAACCCGCAGGTGGGTGCGGGTAATGCTGCGGGTCACAATATTGTGATCTGTACCCGCACCTGTGACCACCTGTGACCAAAACCCGCACGGGTTCCATTACCCATGCGGATCACTACTTACCCGCATGGCAGGTACAGGTTTCCCACGGGTGCAGGTACGGGTCACTCAAAAATACCCACAGTAAACCCGTGCGGATCACTACAGATACCAGGAAGATGAACTCTTCAAAAAGATTGAAGAATATGCAAGAAAACATTAAATTCTTCATTAAGAAAGGATTGGTGTATACACAATTTACAAAACATCAACGGAAAGACTGTAGTGTGTCTACCACATGATAGGAAACTCATTACAAGTATATTGGACCAAGCACACAAATAGTGTTTAAAGGTCAGGTCAGGTCAGGTCAGGTCCGGTTTTTTGACCCAATTTGGAAATAACCGTGACCGTGACCGGTTATGGTCACCTAGCAACTCCCTGTGACCGTGACCGGACCACAAAAAACCGGTCACATGCAGTTATAACTGGTTCTGTGACTGGTCATGGTCATAACCAGTTATTACTGGTTATGACTGGTTTTTTGCCATATATGGTCAAATCTTGTGCTCACATAGGGTCCATGGACATCAGATCTCATCTCTCATGGTCACTAGTCACAGATATATCAGGGATTTCATGCGCACAAGTCAAATATATCTAGTGTTTTAAAGTCCGGTTAAGTCCGGTTTTTTTACCTAATTTAGAATAACCGAGACCGAGACCGGTCACACATTCATCAAAATTTGGCAGGACCGAGACCGGACCAACCATAACCGGTCACACCCGGTCTTCCGTGCAGTCAGGACTGGTTGGAACCGGTTCATGACCGAACCCAGTCCTCAACTGGTTATGACCAGTTTTAACCAGTCACGATCGCGACAACACAGCAAGAGCAGAACAATTATGTAGAGATGAATCGATTGTAATATATAAACAAAATTACCCAAATGTTGTGTCTACTAGGTGAGTGCCTTGCGGCGGGCACGATCCTCTGCCTCCTTGTCCCATTTTCGAAGCTCGCGGAAATTTCCCAATGCTCAATCTGCTGGCCACAACGAGCGAACATCAGTGTATATCTACAATCGACCACTTCTCTATGATTGTGTTCAACTCGATCTCTCATTTGCGAGAGATCGAATCGCTCGATCATCACTAATCGCAAACTTCAAGTTGGCACAGCTCATGCCCCTCCCTCGCAAACGAGGGAGCCCAGGCCCATCTCTCATCAACACCATTCTGGAGACTCGTTCCAAGTCCAGCACACTCCTTGCCCCGCCCTCGCAAACGAGGGAGATTCATTCACTTTCCAACGCACTCTCGACCTCTCCCTCGCAAACAAGGGGGACTCGTTTGTTTTCCACCACACACCTGTCACACCCGGCCTCTCCCTTGTTTGCGAGGGAGACTCGTTCATTTCCAGCGCACTCCCGGTCCCTCCCTCGCAAATGAGGGAGACTCGTTCATTTTTCATTCATTTTTCACCACACTCCTGGTCTCTCCCTCGCAAACGAGGGAGATTTATTCTTTTTCGGCCCGTGCTGAGCCTATCCCTCGCAAACGAGGGTTTCGACACACACTCCAAGCCCCTCCCTCGCAAGCGAGGGAGGGGCTCATTCTTTTTCAGGCTTGCCCGCGATTCTCGTAAATTTGCTCGGCGCTCGCCCGCCACCTCGCTCCCCGCCCAGTCCTCTGCCCCCACCCCCTTGCACACTTGGTTAGCCATGTCAATTGACATGTGCAACGAGCTGCGAGGCAAATGGGGGGTATGACGGGGGCCGTTGCGAGCGTCGTGTACGCGCTGCTCACCTTTTATCTTCGCGCAGGGGGAAGGCCTAGGACCCGGTCTGAGACCGGTCATAACCGGTTTGGACTGGTCAGGGCGCAGTTGACAAAGGTGAGCAGACCAAGACCGAGTACCCCCCAGACCTTGCAAGACCAAGACCGACGGTCCGGTCTTTTTTCGGTCTGGTCACGGTCTGGTCACGGTTTTTTTCGGTCCGTGTGACCGGACCTTTAAACACTAAATATATCAGCAATTCCACCAATAATTGACTCTCAGAGCCATTTTCTCAGGGTTTCTCAAGGTGTTTGAGGGGGTTTGGTGGCTGTACATGTGGCTGTGCTGTGACCAGTCACAACCAGTCTTTTTTGGTCTTTTTAGACTAGTCTTTTTGCCCTCAAGATTGAATGACCGTGACCACTGGTCCGGTCTTTTTTGGTTATTTTCGGTCACAGTCCGGTTCGGTCACGGTCACAGTGACCGGACCTTTAAACACTACACACAAAGTGACACTTTGGATTCCAGAGAACGTCTGAATATGTTCGACAATATTACTAGTGGCCAAAAATGGTCAAAGACATCCATGAATTCTGCAAGATGTGTGAATCTTGTCAAGTCGCAAAGGGAGGAAATACAGCACCATCAGGGAAATTACATCCCCTACCAGTGCCTACAAAACCATGGGATTCAATTGGAATGGACTTTGTAAGGCTCAGCATGGGTAGATCTGCTGGTGATCCGGATCTGTACTCGTGGGTATTTGGTCACACAAAGTCACTACCCAGATCCACGGGTAGCTTAGTCAGCAGGTACTTGCACTCACAAGTATTTTCAGCAGGTACCTGCTGACTTGTCAAGTACTTGTCACAGATCACCATCACTCACCATCACTCATCATTACTCACAGGTCACAGGTCATTTGTCAGCAATTACTCATCAGGGTCCATCATTATTACAGGTACTCATGGGTATCCATGGGTATCTATGGGTAAAGTTGATGGATTTTGCAAGTTTAAAGTGAAATTTGAATCAGTATGTACTGTGGGAACTATTACTGAGGGTCCAGATGGGTCACAGGTACTTGTGACAAGTACCTGTGAAGTCAGAATCCTTGACCTGGATCTGCACAGGTACAAGTCACACAAGTAATTTGAAAATAACTACCCATACTTGTGGGTTTTCCCACGGATCAACTTGTAGGTACCCACGGGTAACTCGTGTCTGTGCTGAGCCTTAGGACTTTGTTGGTCCATTCCCCGAAGCGAAAGAATACAATTACTTATGGGTAATAATATGCAGGATGATTGGTCCACCCCATACCTGTAAATACCAAGATGACAGCATCAGAACTGTCATGGTTATACAAATACGAAGTAGTCCAACTACACGGACTACCAAGGTCAATAGTAAGCAATAGGGACTCCAAGTTCACATCCAAATGATGGCGCAAACTACACAGGATGTTAGGAGCGAAGCCCCTAATGTCCACATTGTTTCACCCACAGACAGACAGGCAAACTGAACATGCAAACTGCAACATGGGGCAAATATTCCAAACAGTCGTAAGCCATGACCAGAAGAATTGGACTGACAAAGTCAATCTCACAGAATTTGCAATAAATGCAAGTATATCAGAAACAATGAAATATGTGCCGTTTGAACTGAATGGAGGTTACATGCCCTCCATGATCAAAGAAATAAGATCAATGACATTCATAAGCTATTCCCACTCATGTACCTTGCCCCACTGTGGTTTCACCCTCTTGATCAGCTTAAATGTGTCTGTCAGGGTGGTTGGTTTCTTGACCTGCTCCTCAATAGTGCCCTTGCACTGGCCCCAGCCAAGGTGTGAGCACACCCCCATTCATTGGCTTTTCAGAATGTGCTTACCAGCTGAGAAGCCACACCGGTTTTGGACAAAAGCACCCATTTCTTGATGAGATTTGCTAAGATGGCTGCCCAGGCAGTGTAGTAGGATTGGGGGAGCCGGAGTCCCTTGCTGTGGGAAACTATGATGATCACTTCAATTGCTTGGTGCTCTTCACAAGTGATGGTTTTCCTGGGCTCAAGCCTCAAGGTGCTTGAGCTTGTTACAGGCAGCTCTGACTGCTGAAAGTCCATTGATGAAATGTGCCAACATGAGCAAAAAGGAAAATATACATCCTTCTCATTGCCCCTATCTGTGGCATTTTTAGCATCAGAATCATCACTACTGTCGAGGTACATGTCCTCATCCTCATGGTCATGGCTGCTGTCATCGGTGGAAAGACTCTGCATGCTATCATCTTGGCCTGAGCCTGCTGGTGTATTGCCCCTGCTCACAATCCAGCCATCCGCGCCTGAGCTACTTCCTTTGCTTGATGGGATCCAACCTTGGTCACTGTTAGTGTTCCGAGGTCCGGTCCGGTCCGGTTATTTAACCCATATATGGAAAGACCGGAACCG
>QGOG01005369.1:0-14360 GCA_003313185.1 Collybia sp. MG36 | reverse complement strand
TTTGTGGTGGTACGTACATCTTTTTCGTTGATCTCACTATTTTCGTCACTGTCTGACCCCCCTCTCATGTGTAGAGGCTATTAGAGTCTATATTTACTTATCATCTCAAGGATCCCGGGATCGTGATGCAGTCGAGATGTTTTGTGTGCAAGCTACAGCTGGGCTGCTTACAGTGCTTAGGCTGGGATTCAAGCAGGGAGATGATGGAGGCTCCAGGTACAAGTCGTCGGAGACATCGCCCGTGATAAATATGAGTAGAACGAACGTGTAATCGAGCTTAGAGTAGACAATGAGAGACCTGCGTGATTATTCTGAATATTCTGAATACTTTTGATTTTTCGATTTTTTGAACCACAATCGGTACACGTGGACAAGAATACCCGAAACGACTGTAAAACCACGTGCCTTCCCTATATGTGCGTGTGGCCCAGTGACTCCACGCGTCCACACCGGTACATAGTATAAGTATACCCCCTCCCAGCCCACTAACATGGTAGCCGAAAGAACATATCAATAAAGCTTCATAGGTCGGTCTTCGGCCTAAGAGCTTCGGTTGGGGTGTCACGATGTTTGTCAAGTGGAAATCATTTATATTAGTGTTGAATTTCGGTCAGCCAAGTTTTGGGTAGTGAGGATAGGTGTTAACAGGACTCAGAACCCCATGATATTGAGTCAGAGAAGCGGAAAAAATTATGCATGCTTGTGAAGCCGTGGCATGATACACGAGACAATGAGGGATCCCTGCTTGACCGGTTTCGGGATCATCATGATGGTGGCCCGTGGGCGTCACCACGGCCCGAATTGAGCTTAGCGCGTTTCATTTGAGTATTTACCAATGCTTGAACCCAAAGCCGATAGAGTTAACGCTCAGCAAGACATCGCTTGAATGTGTTCATGACCAAAAATAATCCCTTTTAATTCCGAGCAATCAGTGTGCTACCCATACATTCCTGCACCTCAGCAGCCCATCGTCACACCATCGTATGGTCCGCTATGGTCGCCCGAATGGCCATCCAAGATGTTCGGTACGTCCCCAACAATACATTGGGTGCTGGTATTGTCTTGTCCTGATGGCGGGCCACGACGCAGTTAGCAAATGCCATGTACCGGACGCCCGTATGGTTTCACGCACCTGGGCACGAGGTCCACACGCCCGAATCTTGGATGTGCACTTCACCCGAGGGGTGGTGGTAGCCCAGGAAGCGGCCTGCCGTGACCCACGTTAGCCCAGCGTATGTACTCCCAGAGACTCAAGGGTGCTTACCGGGCACAATCGGGACGATATCCTCCCTGAAAACACAGCTCCGATTCATACGTTCAGCGCTGGTAGTAAGGACATCACTCACTTATTGTTGATATGCGTCAATGATAGGTGTGCGTCGACGTAGTCTGCAAACGCCTGGTTGCCGACCTGCACAGCCGCCAGAGGGTGAGACCAGCACCAAGGTACAATAGGGAGCGGAAAGCGTACCCGGGGCATGCCGTATCCGATGGTGGTGAATGTCACACCGCTGATGTGGAGGGGGAGATACACTCCGTCCAGCAGCGCAATCGCCGCGCCTGCATCCGTCAGTGCCTACCCTCCACAAAACGAAATGGGAATAAGAACACACCAAGGGAGTGGCCCACAACAGTGACGTGCGTCGCGGCGTGCGCGGATATGGCAGTGCGGACGGCCGCAAGGATCTGAGTCGCGGTCCTACACAGATACGGTCAGCAGCACCACGCAGGAGGGGGGCGGGGTGCGTACTTGGCCTGCTCGTTGGCGAATCCGCTGTGTACCTCAACGGAGCTGCTGATGCCAGGGAAGAGAGTGGGATCAAGTGATTCCTGGAAGGCGTCCGCGTCTGTCGCGTCGGCTTCTCTGAGAGCCAATTATACAGGGATTGTCAAAAACAGATGAAAGGCCTACATCTTGGAGGTATCGGTCCCCTGGTGGGCGACAATCACCGACTTTTGTGCCGCGGAGTAGCCAACATACCCTGGTGAAATGGACGGTTTAGCTCTCGTGTGAAGTGGTGGTACAGGATACGCACAGAATTGTGTGGACGACCCGTCGCCGCCTGATGCTACCGGTGCGAACCCAGGGTTGGCATTACAATTCGCTGCACGGACACATCAGCACCGCCCCCCATGCATGACAGAAAGTTGAATCAGCGTACCACCGCAGGACCAGGACAAGGTCGTGCTAGGGGCACAATACGCCGTGCTCGCGAAGAGCGTGAACGGCTTGAACGCAGAAACCTGCGTGGAGGTGAGCGAGGTGATGCTCTGGCGGGCCCACAGCGGCGACGGCGCGGCCTGAACGAGGAGCGCGGCGAAGATGACAGAAATGAGGCTGGGGGTCAACATCTGTGCAGAGTGGCTGAGTGAAACTCGACCTGAGGGCGCGACTATCCTGCGTGGCCGGTTTTTATCATCCCGGATGGACGGAGATAAATCTGGATCCATGTGAGGATATACAAGCCTGGGACGCAGGAAGCGCAACACCGCCAGAAGACGTTCTGTGCACTCAGTGCGCGGAAGGGACTGTAATCTTCATACAGTAACACAGATGGTGACAGGACACCGCTTATACGGGATCGCGAGCACATGATCCTGCCGCATCACCCAGCGGCTGCAGCACCGACGCCTGGGACTGGGAAAATATTAAAGCAACATCCGAGGTAGACGAATCAGGAATAAGAATACCGCCGGAAGAGAAGGGCGTCACAATCATGTGTGAATAAACGCTGAAGCGCTGGCATTGACAGATCGCGCGAGGCGCGAGCACGCGAGTCCTGCTTCGAGCGTAGACACGTCTGACTCTGAGCTATAGCTGGTGTGAAAAAATACGGCAGCGATTTGAATGAATGCACAAGCGGCAGCAGTCCATATGAGCTGTGCGCACATGACCTCCCTTGCTTACCAAGGGGCCCACATCGCCCCAGAGTCAATTTCAATTTGAATGAGCACAGAGGTTTACATCGCACCACATGGCGCCACTTCCGGAATCCCAAGCGTCTCTCCAAGAATCCAAAAATAAATTGCGACATTGGTAAAGACACAAATCGAACGAGCGTGCTACGACGTGGCGCTGTCAAGCCTGGGTGATGTATGGATCGCAGACATGTGGGTCGTTGAGCTTCGATGGGTCTTTGTTCAGGTAGCCTCGTTTCACACCCTCGAGGTATGACCTGCAAAAAGTACATTAGCATTTATCAGGTCAACCAAACGCAGGAACAGACCATTGGCGCGCAAGATCGCCCGCGGCAGAGGATATCTCTACCTTGAAGTTCCAGAACTGCGAAGCGTGGCATCAGCATACACCACAAGGCAAGAGGGAAAGAAGCGGGAATCACCAGCCACCCGGCGCCCTTGCTATACGAGAATTTCTGCGCGTCGGCCCACTTGTGTAAAAATTCGTCCGTGGCGGTGAACTGGGTCGGGAGACCCCACTCTGCGTTGACATATCAGCGAAATGTGCCGCGCCGATCAACTTGTACACGTACCCCCGAACCATAGCGGGCTATTGTTCAAGGCGGCGTCCGCCTCGATACGGTTGAGATCTGTGCGCTGTGGGTAAGATACAAGTCTACGGCAACACGGGGAGCAAGGCTTACTGCAGACGCTGGTCAGGTAAGCATTCTCATTCGCATCTGCCACCCCCTGCGCCAGAGTCAGAAGGTTATTAGACATGTAAATGGCGCATAGTTACCCCGAAGCTACAATCATCCATAAGCGGGGGGTGGTTTAGAAGAAGCGCAATGCACTCACGAGTAGTACAGGTGGTTGTCGTACCCCTGCGGTCCAATCTTTGCGTCAGCTGGGTTGCTTGCATTGTTGTGTTGCCAGTTGATGTCCATGAAGCTGTCCCGTGGCGTCAGCTGGGCCTGCGGAAGTCACATATATGCGTACTTGGTGATCAAGGGCTCGCGAGTGGAGCCAGGCGACGATCTCGCTGAGCCGTCGACGGCAATACTCAGAAGAAGCCGGGCGAGTATGGGGATGGAATCCCTCAGCACAGACTGGACCTCGACATTGAACTCGGGGGTGCTAGCGGCCTTGGTGAACCCCTCGGTCATATTCAGGGATGGGGGCAGTGGTTTGATGCTGAACCCAGGGGTCTCAATGCCCAGGGCAAACTCGACGGCGCGGACGGTTTGCACAAAGTTTTTCTGGACTAGACGGGGTCAGCGGATATGTGTGGGTAGGAATCAACTTACAGTCGCCGTATCCAGGGGTCTGGGTCGCGTCCATGATGGGCTCATTTACCGCTTCGATGGCGGCGACAGCGCTGAAATCGGGGTCGAGGTGTGACAGGGCCGTCATCACGGCTGTCCAAATTAGGGCGCGATGGTAGTTATAGGATGTCTACGCCGGAATAAAAACGTGACAAATTGTTGTTGGGAGATCCTCACGTAGAATTGAACATCATTAGTGCACCTAATGCTAGGGTCAACGCGACGGAGAAGGCTGGGCTAGGAGCACAAACCTTCCAGTGAACATCTGGCCCGCGGTTTGTACGCCAGGCAAAGCATGATGATCAAGGATAACCTTGATACCCGCGGCTTTAAGTTGTTTGAGGCCGCGACGCTGTTTAATTTAATCCGCGTCCACAAGGATCAAGGGGACAACACACCAGCTGGAGGAGTCCACCCTTGGGGTAAAACTCGGTTGTACGATCAACGAGGGCCTCGACGAGCCAGTACCCAAGCTGCATCACATCAGTCAAAGCCCACATCACAATATGCCCACATACAGGGATGCGAACAGTGTTGATCCCAACATCGACGAGGGCATCAACATCAGTCTGATTAAACCAGGATGACCTGAGCGGTGGGTTAGTTATATGCGGACGGGGGCGATGATGAGATGTATACCAATGCGCGTTAAACTTGGCATCGACAGTTGTTGGAAAGGCCTTTGCAAAGGCACTAAGGTTCCGTCAGCGGGGATCCAGGGAACGCGGAGGGCTTACAATTCAGAGGCAACACATGTCGAACAGTCATCACATTGTTGGCCACCCATTGCAAGCCATTCTGCCCGGAATTAGATCATATTGGGAGGTGGCCTGGAGATAATTACCTGCAGGCAACATCCATGCCTCCAAAACAAGCCTTGGAGTAGGGTAAACCCGAGAAGCGAGACGAGCTAAACCACGGCGTACCAAGAACCCAGGTTGACACCATATATTTTGTCAGGCAACCCCGCCCGAACGCTCAACAACACCAAGGAGACTGTGGCTAGACACAATAGGAGAGAATGCATTGATTCGCGGGGATAAAACGAGTGGAAGGCGGGACTTTATGGGACCCTGAACCGCGAGTGACAGCGCCGCGCCGCACGAGAGGATATGTAAAGGAGTGTGTGGAAGGCTCTCTAAGGCCTCAGGACAAGAAAACGCGTGTTGTGCAGGTCACGACTGCTGCTGGTTGACGTGGTCAAAGCCTTCTCTTCCGTCGACCATGCTGGGCGGCCGATAAGAAGCCGAGTAGCAAGCCTTCTTTTTGAGTCACCGGACTCGACACACAAATGGCGCCGTCTGTGAGCATCGTGTTCAAATCCCCCATGATGGGTGTACTCGAGGTGTGATCAGTGCCAGAACGGCGAGAGAGTCGGTCCGGTGTCATCCACACTTGAGCTCCAATGTCCACGGGTAAATACTCCTATGATAACACTTTCACGTTTGTCACACACTGGTAAGTGTCCCGCTCATGATGCATGATCATCTGCATGCCCAAATATGGATCACAATTAGACCGGAGGATGTACAGTGACGCGGATCGAGGAGAAGCTCACAGACGAGCTCGTGATACAAGTTGGCAGGTATATTTTCTCCCACCCTTGTCTCACTTGGTAGATAGCTCGGCGGAGCGCATTTGTGAGTTCGACTAGTCCATTTGGCGCGGAACGACCACTCATATTTACAGGACCTCCACAATCCAAAATATGATCATGTATGGGTCAACTGAAATTTCATTCAAGAATGCCTAGGATTCTAAATATACATACTACCAACCCCGTTCCTAAAACAATCAAGGAATCTCACTCACGAAACAGGAGCGTGCCAACTGTACTGGGCCAGGGTGCTGGGGATATACACGAACAAGTCAGTCAATATTAGCCACTCCATTTAAACGAAACACTCACAAGATTCGGACTCATGGCTACCTGGTGCAATAGTTAACAATTCAATGAAACAAGGAATGAGGGGCGTAGCTGATAAAGGCTCCGGTTTTGATTCATCCTCGAGTGAATGACTAAAAGTATAGCCCCAGTTGCAAGTGTCGCTCAGCGGCGACCGCGCATCCCGTTATGCAACAACCCAGCTACAAAAGTCGCAGAAGACTCTTGGTCACCGCAGGAAGCGCGTTCGCGAGGAGGCCCACTGCACACCACCAAGAGCGAGACAACAAAAATGCCCAGTGAACTAGCCCCAGAAGAGCGATACCAGGGGTTACTGTCCAAGGAAACACACAAGTTTTGCCATGGCCGAAGAGAAACGGGGGAACGGCCGACAGTGGAAGCCATGTTGACGAGGAAACGCGTCCGGCCAAGTCAAGTAGTTAGGGAGCCGCAATGTGCAACCATTGTAAACGAGCAGGGGGGGTTCGTAGATCATGGTCGGGATACACAACTAGCTAGGAAGGTAATAAGAAGTTGCCTAGAGCGGTTATGACACCAAGATCTCAGCGAAGCAATTGAGAGAACAGATGATGCGCCCGCTCAGCAAGGAAACGAGCCAAACCCGAGGCCCCAGCCTATTGGTGCGGAACCCAGGAGAATGACGAGCACATGTCCTAGGTGCAGTAATTCATCGCATTGACATCGGTGAGCGATGGAAAAAAAAATCGATGCGAATGGGGGGCGTTCCAGTCAGAATCAGGGCGAGTGTGGGATCAATCATCTCGACGTCAGAGAGCGACAGCAGGGAACGAGAAACACGCCACGGAGAACCAGGAGAGTAGAAAATAAAAGACGGGGCTTGAGTATTGTCATCACTTGATGGGGGAAAAATCCAGAACCACCAGCCAGAGCGTCACCCAAGAGGAAGGCCGTGCCAAACCAGACATCAAAACAAGCGGTAGACCACAGAAGTTCATCCCGAACAGCCAGAGAGCGCATATATGTACCCAGAAGTATCAAACGCGGACCGGGGAAGCGGTTCTGGAGGGTAGGTGAAAATACGACAGCGCAAGGTTAAAAGGTGCCGGCCAGGTGGGGAGCATGGATACCGGGAAGTAAGTCTTCGGGGGAAACAGGAAACCAGCGTAGAGGAGGCGAGATACCAAAGCAGCCTCTAGAACGAGAATATCACCCTAGGCGGGAATCGTGACAGTCGTGTTGAGAGCACAAGTAAACCAGTTGAATCAACCCTCCCCAACACCATGGCCGAGGGTCGGGAGTATTGAAGAACGCAGGGTAGGGGAGCAGATAGACAAGCGCGGGACGGATGTGTGGAGATGGATGTGGTAAAGAGCCAAGGGGACCAAGGGACGTTTGTTGAAGGGGAGGTAGATTAAATAGATCGCCGGGAGGCTGACATTCAAATTGTTTATGTCTCTTTGTTGTAGCGCCACAATCGCGTCAGGAGTATCACATGATTGAAGCGCGCAACGGACAGATCTGAGACGGCACCGCCCGCGAGCATCGTGTTCTCTTCCAGAGCGGCGGCAGACTCGGCGAGCATCATCGTTAACGGGTAAGTACTGCGAAAAATATTTTATGCGACACTGTATCCAATTGGACCCGTCAGCGGCTTCAAGCTGTCCTTAGGTGGCACCCCTCACACAATGGCGCCAACTTGAAGAACCTAGTTGACTTGAAAGTGCGCTTCAGCACCTTCGATTATGTTTTCGTAGGACACGCTGGAATCTCAAATAAGTGGATCCGATTACGACCACCTGCTACTAGTACGTCCTATTCTCTCTCGCCCAGTGGTTGTGTTACGCGCCGACTCATCCCTTTGCCACACCGTGACGGCCCACACCCTACTCTTCTTATGCCCCCCTTCCCCCCTCGATTCACGTGGGGTCTTTCAATATTTTTTGAGACACACTGTGGCCCCACTTCCCTCCTCGCCTCGCCGTTCGGAAGTAACTGCTAAACCAATTGCCCATATGGTTGTCCCCTTCCTGAGGCGACGTTTATTGGCGGAAAACTAGGTCTTTTCCAGCGTTACTAAGGAATATCGTGACTCTATTTTTCTGTGTCTGGCTAATGGTGGTGTAATGGATGATATAGGCACAGTAACATATCAGGGGGAGGAACGCAACACCTGCTGTAGGTAAGCCCCATGTAACCGATTCAGTGGGTACACATATGTTTGTTTTGGGGCGATCATCAACTATCATTATGTGCGCAACCTGAGCTGTCCTTGACTAACCAAGCTCAAGGTTGATCTACGTGATAAGATGGACTATCAATTGTTGATGTGGGTGTCCAGGCACTGCTATATGTATGTGCCCCTGCAAATTAGCATAGATGGCTATCATGGTAGGACACCGGACCGCAGATCTCTGGGATATAATTAATGAAATCCACGGGTCGACATGATTACTGTTCATTGATGTCGTACTTGATATTTGTTTCATAACCACCTCAAAAACCTCGGACCCGACTGCAAGAATTCTTCAACTACGCAACTAGCATTGGGTGTTGAACTTATTGCACCTTCAATGAACCGCTGAGTCCGAGAGTACGACATTAATGTAGCAGACGATGTGTTATGCATCACAAAGCACATCTGGAGCTCAGGCTGATCATGATCATCCGTCGTATTCTGTCGTGTCACCGCCTTGTTCAGACAACTTGACACTCCCACGCAATGTCTCCCCAGCGATCCCAACTATCCTGTGGAACTGATTGCTGATCGCCCCCCACGGTTCGCCTATTTATTCGTCTGCTTGCCCAGCTTTCACTTCACTTTCACTTCATTCACCTTTCAGTCTTGTTCTCTTCCTGCCGTCTGGAATGGCATTTTCGGGTATCCTCCTCTTCTCCCTCCTCGCCATGCTTGTGCGCGCCGGACCACTGCTCGACTCGCGCGCCTTCACCGCGCTGAGCAACGCGCAAATCGCCGCATTCAAGCCCTTCTCGTTCTACGCGACAACCGCGTACTGCAGCCCCGCCTCCATCCTTGCCTGGTCCTGCGGGAGTGCGTTCAACTGATTGTCCACTCAACCCCCGCTGACGGGCACCACAGCTAACTGCGACGCGAACCCGACGTTCCAGCCCACCGCATCAGGCGGAGACGGTGCGGATGTGCCGATCTGGTTTGTAGGAATCGACCCCACACTCAAGGTGTGCCCGCCCCCTCTCGCCTGCCCAGTGCTTGCATGCTGACTGTGTTATAGACTATCATCGTGGGACACCAGGGGACAAACCCGGACAAGATGTGAGTACTACGCGGCCCGATGTGCTGGTGCTGACGTGGATGGGCGTAGTGAATCTTTACTGTCCGATGCAGACTTTTTCCTGACCAAGCCCGACGCAAATTTGTTCCCTGGGCTCAACAGCGCGATCGAGGTGCACAATGGGTTCGCGGACGACCACGCCAAGTGAGTTGAGTTGTACTTGGTGTGTGACCCTGCTGACGGGTGCAGGACGGCAACATCAGTGCTGGCGGCCGTCAAGTCCGCGATGGCAAAGAGTGGGCTAAAGAGTATCACGCTTGTGGGGCACTCGCTCGGCGGTGCGCTTGCCTCGCTTGAAAGCGTCTACCTCCCACTAAATATCCCTGGTGCGACCTTCAAAACGATCACCTACGGCATGCCCAGGGTTAGTGGCAGACTCGGATGTGCATTTTTTGTCCTTACACCCTTTATATTGCAGACGGGGAACCAGGCATTCGCGGACTTTATCGACAAGAATGCGCAGTTGACGCATGTCAATAACCTGTATGCCAGTTTTATCTATGTGTGAGTTGTACTTAATAATGGATGTAGGAAGGATCCGGTGCCCACCGTGCCAGGTGCGTTGATAACCACTCGAAGGGGGATATAAGCCACTCACATCCCCGCTCAGGCCGTTTTTTGGGTTTCCATCATCCCCAAGGAGAAAAACACATACAAACCAACTTGGCATGGCTCGACTGCCCTGGTTTGTCCCAGCCCCATCTCTGATATTGCTCCCCTCACCATTGTTGACAGGACAAGACAACACCGACAAGCAGTGCTCCACGGGCGACGTCGCCAACATCTTCGAGGGTAGCATCTCGAACCACTTTGGTAAGCAGCCCTATTCTATTGCACCCGCTAGCCTGATACGGGTCCAGGGCCGTATGCTGGTGTGCAGATGGGCTCGTCGACGTGCTCTGGCTAAAGTTTGTTCGTGTAATCGACGCCCACTGTCAAGTAGGATAACTAGGGTATTATTTGGGTTGAAAATAATGGGATCAATGTTTAGTCATACCGCTGCCAGCCTCAGGGTGACTGTGTCAGAATTCCCGGTGCAACGGTTGCGTTTAGCCTGAGACGGTTCAGACGGAATCAAACTACGGTGTCGAGAGTGTTTGAAGAGCAAATGGTTGATATGGAACAAGCTCGGAGCACTTGTCAGAACGGCCAAGGCACACATGTGTATAGGTTTGGGGATGATGCCGGCGGATGCTTCGTGTCCCTGCTGCGATTCGCGGCGTCAGGCTGCCAGTGCGCACTCATAGCAAGGGTCAATAACAATAACCTCTGGATGGATGCCAAGGCGCCAGCCAAAGCCGATTGTAAGCGGGAGGAAGTTGCCGGTCCACCGGCACGTGGGTCAAATGTTGAGATCAGCGATACAAGGTGGGTTCTCTTTGTACAACTGATATACATATGGTGGGGATGGGAAACACAAACAGAGCCGAACTATCATCACTACGGTCCTGTTCTCGCTGCTGGCAACGTCGTCGAGAGCGATAACGACGGTCTGAAACTCTCCTCGTAACCGAAGTAGAAATCGGGATCGAGATCGCAGCCCAGGTTCGTCTCCCTCTCGGGACATAACAAATCAACAGCTCATTTCCATCACTGTGTGGTAAATTTTTCCTCTGGCTGTCATTTTTCTGCTTCCACCACCATCATACCACAATTAGTTGCTCTCGATTCATACTTGAAAGAGCATGTCCGCTGTGACAGATGCTGCCAACCGCCTTTCGCTGTCGGTCGGACGAAACCGGCCAATCCAAGCGCCTGTGGGCCCGCGAATGAGTGCTCGATATCAGCGCTCGGCTGAGAACCTCCGCCAATTTGATACACCCACTCACTCGCAGCATTCCCATGATTCTGTCTACTCTAGCTCTGCATCATCGTCACCCACATATCGTCGTTCGTTATCACCCATCCCAAACGATTCAAAATCACTGCCAGTCATTTCCGAACTTGCCCCCCCAACATCCCCTACTCAGCCCCCAATAATACTACGACGGTCCCCATCCCCCCATCTTGCCGTAAAACCTGTGCCCAAAATCCCAAACCTTGACCCCCCAATCGACATCAAGTTCGAGACCCCCCCGGTGCCATGGAAAGGCCTCTCACATGAGGCAGCCCTGTGTACGTCTACACCTCGCTCCACCGACTCTACTCACCTCCAACAGGGACCCTCAACTCGCGTGAACTGCAGGACATCGTCTCGCGCGCCATCCGCAGCTCCGCCCGCGAGTCCTTTGTGAGGCTCCTCTCGATCAACAACCTCGACTATGTGCTCCCTGCGGAGCTCGAGCGGCTGCACGATCTCAGGCGTGCTGCGCAGTCCAAGTATCGCTTCCACGTCCAGCGCCGCGCGATGTTGCTTCGTGCGCTCAACGCGGCGGCCCCCAGCGACAAGGACGACGAGGACGGCACACCAGTTGTGAGCCGCCTGACGAAGCAGTTGTGTGATACGATAAGAGATTGTGATATGTGCCTGGAGGAGGTGCTAAGCGTGTCAGATCAGATTGCCCAGATTGCGAAACTTATTGATGTGCACTGGGCAAGCGCACTGGCGGTGGCCCTTCGGAAGGTATGTTATCCAATTCTCTTCTAACTTGGGTGCTGATGGCTCGTCGTGCAGTTGAACACGAGCTACGGCAAGCGGACGGCAGACCTCAATACGGCACGCGAGAAGCTCAGTCAACTTGAAGCCGAGCTTGTGGACGCATGGAAGGAGGCTGAGCGTCTGGCACGCGAAATGGATGATTTTGACGCTGTTGTGTCTGACTATGAAGATGAGGGCGAGGCAATCATTGAGCGCGCAGAAATAGTGTCGGTCCCCTCCTCCCCCACGCCCAACGCCTCCCTGTCGATCCTCAGATTCGAGGCCATGTCCCCGCGCCACTTTCCTACCACGGAGCCCGACGTGCCCGATTCTGCCAGCGTGCGAAGTATGAAGAGCACGCGCAGCGCACGAAGCACTCGCGACGGTACCCGCCTGAGCCTCGTCGTCGCTGCCAAAACGCGGAGCCACCGTACGTCCAAAGGCAGCCTCCGCCTGCCGGGCGGGCGGGGCACTGCCTCGCGCCCGCAGACTCCGCCCGTTCCAGACCTACCCCCTGCATTCGCCTCTGCACCCCCGGCGAGCGGGATGCCTAATCCCTGGCCGCCGACACCTGCTG
The DNA here is from genome assembly GCA_003313185.1 of Collybia sp. MG36. Lineage (NCBI taxonomy): Eukaryota > Fungi > Basidiomycota > Agaricomycetes > Agaricales > Clitocybaceae > Collybia > Collybia sp. MG36. Next base: position 1,807 of record QGOG01005369.1, on the reverse strand, counting down.
CTGGTCAGCCAAGACGGAGGGTCAGCCTGGAGGATATCAAGCTCATGGCCCGCCCTGGGGGGGCCACGCAGCCAAGCACCACCGTCGACGACATATACCTGCGGCCGCAGCCCACAAGCAACGAAATCGAAGTCGTACCTAGAACGCCGCCACACCCCAAGGCTGTTGACGACATCCACCTTCTTCCCCCACGCTACTCCGCCGAGGGTACGTCCCCCATCTCATTTGTATCAGCCTGCTCTCATGTGTGATTGCAGAAGCCGCGAACGCAGAGATTCCCTCGATCTGGCTGCATGCGGAGGCACCAAAGACCCCCGCGGAGCGCGTGGAGTCGCTATTGCAGCGCGAAGGCACCGCCAAGATGAGCTCATATCACAAGCTCAAGACGCTCACCAAACGTTACTCGCTCCCCTTCCCCCTCTTCCACTCCAAATCACTCCAGGCCCGGCCCCGGAGCGGTTAGTCGGATCACTACCCATTTGCGATTGCCATTATAGACGATGATGTGTAGGCTGACGTTGGATAGTGCTATTGTATACTCATGGTGCCCCTGCTGCGTGCTCTTCATACCCCCGGATCTTCTTGTCCCTATTTACCTAATGTATTCTATGCGTGTGGTAACGCGCTCAACGGATGGATTCAAATTGTGAAATAGAGTCTGGGAGAAGACGGCGGGTTTAACTTGTCGCGCGCGCACCATAATTGGGGCGGCAGAGCGTCGGCGGGTGTTGGACGTTGGGGCGTCGAATGTTATGGGGTTGCTACACGGATAGCGGGTGGTAGGGACTACCCTATTTCATTTTTCTCGATGTTTGTCGGTCTGGCTAGGATGAACCAGGACTGGCGATTCTCTAGACACTGTCCCCTCTTGACGAACTCCTAGCGTTCGTGCTTGGTCCACTACAGTTGTTAGCATGATATTGGATAAAATCACGGTATATGAACTTTCTTCGCCTACACATGGCGTCCAAACTTGGTAGCGTGGCCTATATCTAAGTAACAGACATTCTTGATCTATCATTCGTACTATTCGTCAAATTCTCGGACCCAGGGCGGAACATGATCTCCCCGCCCAAGGAAGCGGATGTACTTCCCCACTGAGTCCCCCCTGCTCGACGCGCCGAATATCTCAGGTGCAACAACGTCCGAGCGGACAAGATGGCGTGGAATGAACGTTGAATGCTATATCAAAGGTTGAGGAAACGGTTTGTATCGGCTGAATTAACTCATGATGCCAGGGAGTTATTGAAAGCAGGCTGGGAGGGAAAATCAACTTGAATATCATCGACGTGTGATCTTCCACCTGTTTGGATGGTATTTGCTAGGCTTATGATTGTAAGAGCTGAGAACCCGTTAGAATTCGTAGCTTTGTTGCCAATATATACCCACCATCCAACACGACATAGTGCAATAATCCTAATTGCAAGCACATAAAAATTGTAATCATCAAGTGCGTACTATGAGGAACATACCATGTCGAGTGCATTCGGAAACAAAAGTTGAAGAACTGCGACGGCCTGTCAACGCTTAGCACTAAGCTTTGCGAACGAAAAGTGGAGAACAGACTATGTTGTACTGCCTTGAAAAGCATTAGGAGGAGAAGAACTGAATTCACATTGGTCAAGATTTCTGCTGGTCAAGGGATCATTAAGAATACTTGCGAAATTGGATAATTTTTGAACCCAGAAAATGTTTGCATAAAAGTAGCGGTGACTAGGTGAACAGCACCATATATCTGTAAGATGGTGCGCTGAATGGTGGGAAGTTGAGTGAGATTTCTTAGCACGTTGACGGGGTCGCGGTTGCA